>CAJNIZ010042716.1:5063-19109 GCA_905231905.1 Symbiodinium pilosum
CAAGACCCAGACCACAGGCCAGAGGACCACGGGGGGGGATGGGTTATGCTTTAATCCTGATTTAAAGCTTAGACGAGCCCCAGACCATGGGCCACAGTTTAATCCTGATAGAGCGCGGAGGATACCCGCCATACCATGGCAGGGAAGGCGGGGGGGGGGGGGCAGCCGGGGCGTGACCATATATCGATGGGATGGTCCTAATTTTGGCGGCCCTGAACCCTAAACCGGCTTATGAATCCGTGGACCAGCCCACGCCTTGCTGCTTCGCTCCTCACGCAAGGCCCGGAGCTCGTCCTTGTCAGGTACCCAGGGAGAAGCTCAATACCGCATAATGGGAGGCTATGTGGAAGGCTATCAAAATAAGCGTGTCTCTTTGGAACGCTGCACATATGCAGCCACATGACAACTGTGACCTCCCAATGAGAGCCAAATTTGACAACCGACGACGTGCAATTTTGAAGAAGTAGGGTCATGTGAGTCATATTTCTATGCTTAAACACGAGGTGCCGTGCTCTGATTTATTCCCCAAATCAGACCACATTTTGAACATGGCCCATGTGCCTTACATCAACAGTGTGGCTTCTAGGGTGCCTCAGCTAACGAAACACCTGGATTTTTAAATCAGATTCCATGGTGTGATTTTTTTTTTTTTGCGTGCTAGGTATTGTGTTTCTTGCTCACCTAGCCGACGTATGCGGCCAAACAAGCCTGGCCAACAAAAAGGTATCATTTACCTCAATATCGTCTTCTTAATTAGGCAAGGCTTGTTTTTTGCAGTATCTATCTATATGAAGAGCCACTGATATAGTTGGATGTCACCATAGTTTGCACAGGCTTGGAATCAGGTTTAGGTGCCTCAGTAAATGGAGCAGGGCTTGAGGGGTCTCTTGAGTTAGCACAGGCTCAATATCTACAACAAAACGTCAGATTGTTTGGTCAACAATCGTTGAAACATGGGCTTCCAACCGATGCCCCTTGCCCAGGCACCAAAGGCCAATTCACATGCGGTCCCATTTTCTTTGGGAGATCATGTAACAAAAAGCTAAAACCATCTACAGGTGAAGTTTACAGCTGGGTAACACTAATAGTACTCCCAGAAACACTCATATAAAACAGTATAGGAGTGTTATGCAGGGTCTAGGACCACCCCCCAACCAGCTATGGGCTTCACAGCATTCTCGGACTGAAGAACTGTCTGATGTAGATTCTGAACTCTCATCCGAATGTCCTTAAGCCCTTTTGCTTCGTCTTCACTCATACCATGCGGTTTAGGGTTTAGGGTGATTCCCTTACGTGAGAAACTATGGGAGTTTGCCAACATGATCCCAATGGAATCCTTCATAGGGGCCCCCGCAATCTCTTCAGGCCACCCGATTTCGAAAAATTCCCAGGATGATTCTCTACTACACGCCAGATGCTAAACCCTGAAGCCTCACCTCTGGACCCCTCGACCTTTAAACCCCCAACCGGGAAACCCAAAACGGTGAACCCTAGAAATCCTCAACGAAAAATGAACCTTGATCCGTAAGACCAAAAAGACTCTAGTATGCCCCAAACAGACCTTGGACTTCCTACTTTGAGAAATGCTCAAGAAACCCCTCTGCACAGGAGCAAACCAGTGTTTCCTCCCAGTTTCCATCTGAGTCTCCAACTCAGTCTTCATCACGACAGCATCTTTCCACCACAAATGACTTAAGTTGGGGTTTAGGATTTAAGGTATCTTAAGCCTAAACCCTAGTTCCCAAAATCTACACCCCCACGTCCAAGGAGGTTGAAACTCTGAAAACAAACTTGGTTGGCCGTGTGAGAGCTGCTTCGAATTTCAAACAAGAGCATGTAGGCTCCTTATGAAAACCAAACGGAAAATCCATAGATGTCCCTTACCCTAAGCAACTTGGGCTCCAACTTGCGCAGGTTAAGTACCACTCACAAGCTACCATGTATATCATGGCCCAAAGCATTTGGAGAGTTGAAGCCCCTTGGAAAAGCCAATCCGACCGAAAAAAGAAAGAGACCGCTGCCTCGCGCCGCCGGAGCAGCGCCAGGAGCTCCTTTTTGAAGTCAAAGAATAAGGTTTAGGGTTTAGGGTAACCCCCTGTAATCCCTTCCTAGACCCTCCCGCTACCCTCTATTAGGGCCTAAGTACCCACTATTAGGGACTATATATAGACCAATTAAGGGTACAAGGAAGGTCCTGGTTCATGATTGCCATACTGGAGTCTCCATTTCTTTTGGCGTCCCTTCTTGGGGGTACCTATATATGCTTATGAGAAGGATTCAGGGGAACGTGAGAGTAGACTAGGGTATATAAGCGTTCCCCCTGTTTCTGGAAACTCCTACATACCCCTCAAGTCTACAAGGGCTCCACATACCGACGAACACCCGCGTGAGCAGTGTTTTTCATGGTCAAACCACGTAAGATTATATTTCGCAATGACAGACACAACCAAAAAAAAGAGTACGATCTTGCTCCATTTCGGACGGTAGTACACCTAAAACACTACTCTGTAAGGATTACGGAGCAGGGATTTAGAGTGTAGTGTTTGGGGATTAGGGGTCAGGATTGAGGGAGGAAAGTTGCGGGTTGAGAGAATAGGGCTTAGGGTTCGGAAGGATTGGGGTTGAGGTATTAGGATTTTCAGCTTTTTTTGCTAGGTTTGAGGTTTGAGGGTGTGATGGGACCATTGGATCCGGGAGTACTGCATGCAACCACCGGTTGAAACTGTGAGGGCATAATGTAAGCCCCTAAGTAATACACCCCCTCCTTTTAAGGGCCCTAACTTTAGGATCCCTATCAGAATCCCTATTAAGGAGGGGTTTTATTATCAAGGGGTCCACATTAAGGCCCAGGATACTTTATCTGCTCTCAGGCCCACTTGTCCTTTTACTGGTCGTCCTAGTCCTGTCAATGAAATTTGGTTTCCAGAGCTGCCTTGGCTCTTAGGGTTCTATAATCCTCAACCGTAAAACCCTAAATCCATTAAACCCTAATACCCATAAACCCTGAACCCCATAATGCCTTAACCCCTTAAACCCTAAACCCCTTAAATCCCTTAAACCCTTTAAACCCTAAACAGGCGCTGTCACATCTAGGGTTGTCACTTGAGGCCGTGCCCCAGTCCGCCCAGCTCCCTTTAGCCCCTCCCAGGTTGCCAGTTGCCGGCAGATGAGGCCCTGGAGGCTTAGGGTTTATTGGGTTTAGGGTTTATTGGGTTTAGGGTTTAAGGTGTAGGGTTTAGGGTTTAAGGTTTAGGGTTTAAGGTTTAGGGTTTAAGGTGTAGGGCTTAGGGTTTAGGGTTTAGGGTTTAACTAAAACTCAGGCCGAAACGATGCTTCGGGATGCAGGCTAGAATTGTGCTCAAGTTAGCCCTAAGGGTTTAAGGAATACCATACACCACAGAATGGGGGGCCTGCTCTGCTAAGGACACGGTGAGGCGGAATTTCTGTGATTTGAGCAACACATCACCTTGCCGAGTCCCATACAGCTCACAACTGCCGGAGGTCAGCGGACTTGAATCATTCAAGGGCAGCAATCACTGCAATTTGTAGCTGGGTTGCACAGCTGCGTTTGCATCTACGACCACGCGACCTTCTGCGTGTGTGATGGTCAGCTGGAAGACCCGAAACTCGGCAGTTTCTTTGAGGAGAGCAACCACAACATCGGCTGCGACATCGCGGTTGATGCGCTGCTTCTCAGCCTGTGGATTCGTAATCTTCAGGCATTCTCCCTTAAACCCCTGAACCGAGCTTCGGGCAAAGGCTAGAGGTTCAGAGCCCGCGCCTACAAAGAAAGTGCCCTCGAAATCCACGCCCATGTTTCCAGAATTTACGGTTGCCTTCAGGGAACCCTTGAGAGAGTATTGTAGAATTATAGCACTACGTGGTATTTAGCAGGGACACGGCGCTCTGTGCTTCCGAAAGATTTGAGCGGGTTTCTTGTGCCTGAAGGATGCTTCCACAAAGCCACCCAAAGAGCCATAAACCGTAGTTCTGCTGAATACCTTCAATGATTTGAGGTTTAACTTTAGGGTTTAGGGCTTAGGGTTTAGGGTTGATTCTAGGATACCTAAGTTGACCGTATTGGGCTCCCAGAGCACCTCGCCAACTACAGGGCGCGGTGCTTGCATCTGTGCTGGCCCTCCTAGTTGTTGGTTGTGAGTAGGGCATGAAAGCATGGAACATGGAAACTACTCTATTGGGAATTATGCGGTGCCTACTATAAGGGTCTAAAAAAATCATAGATAAGGGAGACCTCAACATAGATCCCAAATCCTATAATGCTTATTATAAGGACCCGCAAAAGGCTACCACTCCTCCATTCCTGCTCACAAGCAGCAGGCAAACCCTAAACCCTAAACATTGGTCCCAAATCTACTTGCAGGATGAGATGACGATGTGCCACCCTGCGGATTCAGGGTTTACGGTTTAGGGTTCAGAGTTTGGGGCCGTAAGGCTTTATGGTTTAGGGTTTATAGGGTGTACCCCATACTTGGGTACTTGGGGTAATTGTATTAGCAATTATAGTGCAGGTTTTGGGTAAATATTTCATTGTTGGGTACCTGGACCCGAAACCCTAACCCCTGAACCCTGCTTACACACAAACTCGCTGGTCCTGGTATGGCACCATTCCCGCCATGGCGTTCGTGGGTGCATTCCTTATGTAGGCCTCCCATAGGCCTGACTATGGGTTCAGAGTTTAGGGGGGTGGGCGCGTGAATCTGAGCAACGCGAGAAGTACAACAAATGAGCTCAAAACATTGTTGGGCCCCAAACTCCAGTAGACCCTAAACCCTAAACCCTAAATCCTAAACCCAAACTCCAGTAGACCCTAAACCCTAAACCGCGTAGATAGTTCTGTGGGTGAGAGTGGCTGGGTCAGTAATGCGAAAGCTGAGCTATGGCTTGGGAACTGTGCTGGCGAACAGTGTGTCCATGCTCCTGAGCCAGGCAAGCTAAACAAGGTAAACGCAAGAAAATAGATTTGTTCCAATATGAGTCATAGTCTAAACTCCTTAAAGGGGGGTTATATAGGAGATTATATAGGGGACTACTATAGGGGTTCTTAAGGGGGATACTAGGAGTTTAAAGTGCTTGAGTGTAGCACACGTCTTCTGAACTGTGAAGAAGTTCATCTGATCGCCGCAGCTGACATGGCACACATGAAGCGGAATGTTGCAAACATCCCGAGATATCCCGAGTGTACTTACTGGTTGCCAGTAAGGAAAGCAGGGATGGAAGAGAAGAAAGCAACTACCATCTCATCGGGGATTATAGCTGGACTACTATGGGGGTCCATTCCTCCATTCAACGCTAACAACCCGTGAGCGCAGGGCTCAGCATTTAGAATTCTTTGGTCGAGCTGAAAGTTGAGGGAGTAAGGTTTTGGGTAAACCCTAAGCCCTAAGTTTGATTGGTTTGGGAGGGTTGCCCTAACTCTTTCTCAACCCCTAATTGATAGGACAGGCGGGACTTAGTAGCTATACTTAAACTCTATGAGCCATAGTAGCAACGTAAATCATCGCTTAATCTACGTGCTAAGTCCCCGTGACTGTACCCTAAACCCCAGATAGTATGGTAGCTAGCTTCCATTTCCAAACCTGGTGGGACTTCAGAAGCTGGAGCCACACTTCTTTTTGGGTGACTAGGCATCGCGCGGATGGAAGGCCTGCTGTTTCCAGGGAGCCCACCTAAAATCATATCAGGGTTTCGGGTTTAGGCGTTTAGGTGTCCTAGCATCTTTTAAGGTATATTCCTTAATGAAGCTATATTGGGCTCTCTATGTTCTCCATGGTGTCTCAATAGCCCAAACATTTCGCCTGCAGTGGATGAAGGAAATCTTGCACCATCTAGGATACCTAATGACTGTGAACGCTACTATCACTATCACTTGCACTAGCACTGTTACTATTAGTACTTAAGGATACTCATCAAACTCTGATTCCTAGGGTTGGAGGGTGGGTCTGGGGTGAAAAAAAGGTGGTGCCCCAGATTTTCTGCATCCAAGCTTAACCCTAGATAACACTCTAAATCCTTCAGCCGGAGCCCTAAACCCTAAAGCCCGAACCTTAGACCGCGCCAGAACACCGCAAAACACAACTGAAAGACACAACATCTGGCCTTGTAGGGCGGCTCAGGAAGGTTTAGATATTTGTATGAAGATATGTATAGGTGCACATGTATACATAGCGGCATGCATAGCTACTTTAGCAGATGGTGGTGAAGGGAGAGAGAGTGTTTCCTAAGCAGGCATCCTCGGAATAGCTCAAAACTCCTATTACATTGCTGTTATTACTATTATGAATACAAGGATGGCAAATTCACACTTACTCATTACTACACTCCTGAAAGCTGAAGAACCGGGGAAGAGCCCCAAACGCGCAAGTCTGTTTGTTGCAGATCCGCACCGTCCCTCGACTTCGCATCAGGACTGGCAGTAAGGTCCTGCAATGCACACATGTTCTCTCAATGGAGGGAACTTTGACTGCACTCAGAAGACCTCAGCTGCCTTATGAGGACATAGATGCTGTGCCTATAGAGAACCCACAAAGCTACACAGACACTGGCCACCCAATTTACGACAAGTTGTGGGGTTTCTCAAAGCAGCGGTACTCTTCGGGACCCTGGGAACATATAGAGGTTGCCAAAGGATTTCGGTGAGGTCCCTCTTGAGGGTTATATAGTAGCTCTCGTAAAGAGACCCCAATATAGACACCTGAAAGCTTTCATCCCGAGTATGTGGATCTCCAAAAAAAAAGGCCGCTTAGTTCTAGGAAGCCGCCATACAATCTAGCAAGGTCTTCAGTTGAAAGGTGATATCGCTTTACAACTCAGACGAGTCAGGTTGCCAAGTCTCACAGAAGGTAGTAGGGTTTGGGGTTTGGGGTTTAGGTCTTTGTTGGTCTGGTCATACAACTGTTGGTAACCACTCTAGAGGCCACCATATACACTCTGCAAAAGCACTATTCAGCATTTCAACCGTAGTCTAAACTCCTAGTATGCCCCTTAATAACCCCTCTAATACTCCCATATATACTCCCCTATATAATCCCCTATATACCCCCCTTTAAAGCGGAAGCGATTTAGACTATAGCTCATTCGTAGGTCCCTGAGATGCACCTTAAGAGCCCAAAAGCCTGAACCCTTTGCACTTAAATTCTTATCAACCCCAACACCCTGCATGTCCAAAACCCTACACCCCTTGGAGGCGAAATGGGAAACCCACATGGTTTAGGGTTTAGGGATTAGGTGTGTGAAGCAAAGGTCCTGAACCGGCCCTTGATTTAGAGTTTAGGGCTTGTACTACCTTACGCAGGTTGAAGATTTCAGCTTGGAATCCTCGCGAACGCCCATCCGGGACTGGACACCTCCAGAACACATAAGCTGTAGTCTAAACTCCTTAAAGGGCGTTATACCGGGGATTGTTTAGGGGGTATTATAAGGCTTGTTAAGGGAGATACTGGGGGTTTGGGCCATAGCTCACATGTTGCACAGTTAAGGCTTAATCCTGAGGGTCCGAGTACCCAAGAATCAACAACTTACCCAACACTTGCACTACACATTCTAGTACCAAAACCCCAAGTACACAATTATTGGGTACATGGACCCTTAGGGGTCTAAACCGTTAACCTTATATGTGCCTATATATCCCTGTAGAGGGACCCGAAGTAAACCCAGCCTAGATATATATATATATATATACATGCCTATATATCCCTTGAAGGGACTCTAAACCCTCAACCCATTGGATATATGGACCCTAAACCCTAAACCCTAGTAAAGGATTTAACAGTCTGGGGGCTTTCATGATTCTGATCTCAGGGTCAAGCATGGCGGGCTTCAAAGTTTGGAAGCTAAGTAGCTTTCTTCCTCTTGTCTGAATAAGGTTTAGGACTTAGGGTGTAGGGTTGAGGGTTTAGGGTTCAGGGTTTAGGCCTTAGGGTTCAGGGATTAGTGTTCAGGGTTTAGAATTTAGGGTTTAAGGTACCAGGACCCTCCCTATACCCCCAAATAGGGGTATATAGTCCTAATCGTGGGGATATTTTTAAGGCATATAGAGGGTAGATGGAAGTCTAGGTAAGTGGTAGCTTTGCGGCCTAGGTAAGGTGTTTGTGGCCCATATGTGGCACGTCAGCATGAATTCTTCTCGGTGAGCTTCTTTTAATGAAAATACGGAGCACATCCTCTAGTGGGGTCACACAAGGCGTGGCCTCTAGTCTGTGGGTCCAAGTACCCTACTTGGAGGTTAAGGTGTATGAAGAACCGGGTTTTGAAGTAGCACAGTTACAACCCTCAACCCGAAACCCAACTATAGGCTTGCTTGGTACTTCAGACCCTGCTTAGAGAAGGATCTTATATAGAGGAGGCCATTGGATGTTGAGATCTCACAGAAAACTCATTAGCAGTTTTCAGAGGCTACAGCCCGTGATGTGTGACATGTGCCTAGAAATTGGCCTTAAACTACCTGAGGCAGCTAGGCATTCAGGATTTTGGAGTTTGGGTTGTTGGACGTATGGCTTATAGTCCCCCTTAAGTAGATGGGTAAATCATAATAAGATCGCTATATGCCCCATATTCTATCTACAGTCTATCTACTTAAGGGGGACTATAGGGTTTAGGGTTCAGGGTTTAGGCGGGGTACTCGAGCATGGTCAGGAGTCCGGGTTTGAGGGTTGCTGCCGCTGTGTGAGTGAGCGGCGCTACGCCAAAGGGACAACAAACCTAGCTGCTAACATCGACAACAGCCCCGCCGAGTTTACAAATATGTCTAGCTTTCCAGAAGCTAAAGTAGGTAGGATTTTCGAGGTCGCACGCAACTCGGAGTAGACTTAAGGTATAGGGTTTCAAGTTGGGGTTGTTGGGGTTCATGCTGTTAGGGCGTGACAGAACGAAGGCACAGGTTGAGGATGTTTGGAGGCGAAGAGAAAACAACACATGCAACAGTAGACCATGACTGATGCCTTTGTACCTATGCGAAGAAACTGATCGCGGCACTTAGTTGCTTCCATCTGATCCATACTCTAGACTCCTAGTATCGTCCTGTGACCCTTATAGTAGTCCCCAATATATGTCATCCCCTGGATATCCCCCGCTAAAAGAGTTTAGAATATAGCTCATCTGAACTAATTCTGCGTGACGACATGACAGAGTGGCGCCTACGGTTCGCATGGGTATGTGTTTCATTCTGTGAGACAAAGCCCTGCCTCAGCAAGGAGAAGTCGATTCCTGGCTGCTTCGCGATCCGGCCTCATGAGACCAGATGTACACTCACTCCTAACTAACATGGAAACCCCAAAATAGGCCGGCCCTGCATAGGTTGGGGTACCCTCAGCAGGATGGCTTGCAAGGGTTTAGGGTTTCGGGTTTAGGGGGAGGATTCTGGCGCAGACGAAATCTGGAATCCAAAATGGGACTGGCTTCTGGATAAAGGCCTCAAGTAGGTTAGGAGCCCAGGCTACAACTGGAACTAAAGCCTAATTTTGGCTTCATAACTCCTAGGCCTGGCATGGCGGGATCATTCCGTACCCTTTTCAAAGGCCATTATTCTGTTCTTTTGGGCCAGGTATACTACCTAGACCTCCATACCTGTCCCTTTTGTTGGGTACCAAGTTTTGCATATAAAAGGTACTAGCCATAGAGTATGAGGTATCTTAAAAAAGCAGGTATGGTATAGGGGCCCAGGTGCCCTCAACAGAGATGATGTACCAGGCTGTTGATACAAGCGGCTTAATAAGAAATCGGCGGTTTATCAAGGAGCTGAAATCTGGAATCCGGAAGAGAGTTGGCTTCTGGATAGAGAGCTCTGTCTAGGTGTATTCCGGTTGAAATCATGCCATTTTCCCGTTCTTACTTGTTACGATTCCGTGAGGGACAAAAGTTTGCTTCATTCCGCTCTCTTTACAGTATTCCGCACGGTCAAAGGTTTGCTCTATTCCGACTCCCTTGAGCTTGATAATCACTAACCCCCATCAAGTCTTCATGGATCACTTCTTACAGCAAAGTGGATGATATGGCAAACTCGATTCGATCTACGGATTTCTTAGGTAACGCTGGTTGTTCAGCTGGGTATGTATCGAATCTAAGGACTTGAGGAGAGACCCCTAATAGGGACCCCTGAAGCTTATCGAGGCTCATATGGGAACTATCTGGGTACATAGGGGCTAGATAATGGCTATACAAAGATCAAATATGGAAACGGGATTCCGGGTCCCTGTTAGGGGTCTCTCCTAAACTCCCTGGAAGACCCCAGTCTCCTCTGGGAGGCAGCCAAATGTCCCCTCATGTTTTTTTTGGTCTTGGAACTCCCCATAGACATCAAGGAAGCGTTGAAACCTTATATAGCTCTAGCTCAACCCTGAATCATAAATCCTGAATCCTAAACACTACCCGAACCCTCCCACATAATTGCTGCATTTCGGGTAGTATAATGCAAAACAATAGCAAACTCAAAAAGGCACCACATAGGAATCATTGGGTACACCTTTGGTCGCCAGAGGGCTTAAGCAGAGATCTCTGCACAACTTCGTAGATGCGACGGTCCAGCAAGCGCTGATCGGCAAGACTCCTTGAGCTGACTTTGGGGCTTAGAGTAAGGCTTCCACCCTCCCTTTCTCCATCCAGCTCCATCTTCAATTCCTAAATTCCCACATGTGAGGTCATACCTTCCCTTGGCAATGACCTCTCCTAAACTAAGATACTACCCCAAAGCAGGGTTTACAGGGCTTAGGGCCAAAACACAGTGTGTAGGGTCTAGGGCGATATGCCCACTCAAAAAGGACGACTTCTAATTATATGTATACACATATATGTACATGAGGATGTGCAAAGCATAGGGGTTCGGGTATATATTGTCCCCAACCAGCATGGAACCATCAAACGAGGTCCTTTGGAGACCACAGTTTTTGTCATTCAAACATCCTACATGGGGCTAATGTTACAGGGTGGAGAGTTACCACATGCGCACACTTACCAAAACAAGTGTAGAAGGAAGGCATGGAAGATATGTTAGGTTGTATTTCGTGGTGGTTGCACGTAGACCTCCGCTAGCAAGAACAAAATACCACGCCAAATCTTCTTGAAAACAGAACGATGACATTCTGTCCTGAGTTATTTGTTTTAAGGACACCTGGGGTCATTCAGACTTTTCTGCTCCTCTAGATTTAATATACCTACAAAAAGAAAGAAGATCACAATCTTACTTGGCATTGAAGAATATGCCCGATCTAAGATACTACTCAGACATATAATGCGAGAGCGGCGAGGCCGAAAAGTCGCAGGCACGGTATACTTGGTCTAGCACCTGGTTTGCGACCTTTCCTCTCAAAAAACAAAACTGCCTCAAGCCCCTCTGCCCTGGTGCTCAGTCTTGTGTTTGGCAGGGAATGAGGGAATCGGTTATATGAGTTATATAGGCTGCTCCGTAGAGGGGATAAAGCGAACTGCTGCAAGGATCCATTACCTCAGTCAAACCCCAAAGTCCAAATGCCCTAGCCCTAAATCATTACCAAGACCCTCCAACTACCCTCGACCCTCCAACTACCCTCTATTATCCTCAATAGCCACTTAAAGGCGCTACAGGTCCTATCTGAGAGTCGTTGGAGGGTCTTGGTAGCGGGTAATTTCTATGCTATTCTCCATTCCTCAACAGATGAAAATCAGAACCCGAACGCAGAAAATGCATCATAACCAGTATACACCCATAGATGACATAGATAAAACCATACATACATACATACATACATACATACATACATACATATATATATATATACACGTACGAGTAGGTATATCCACCGCCCCTGAACCCCAAAAGCATCAGGACTTGAGGTGCCAACCCACAGCCCCTCACCAGGCCGTCTGGTGCTGCGGCTCACCCGGCCGAAGCTCCGAAGATCCCTTGGGTACTGCCTCCCCAGTAACACTTTATACTAGGGGTCCTATTAAGGGCTATGTAGAACCATATTATATTTATTATCCAACTGTTATTGAGTGGGGGCAGTACCCAACCTAATCCCTAAACCCAAATCCCAAAAACCCTCAAAAACCCTAATCCCCAATCCCTAGACCCTAAACCCTCAACCTTCCCTAAACCCTAAACCCTAATCCCTAAACCCTAAACCCGAATCCCTGAACCCCTAAGCAAGGTTCAGGGCTTAGGGCTCATGAAGCAGTCCTTAGGCGTGGGGTTGCTTCAGCAAGGACCCTTCGGAAATGCCCATATAACGAGTGCGGCCCTAGGGTTTAGGGTTTAGGGAGTGAGGCCCCCCTTTATGCACCCGGGCATGGGGAATCTGAAAAACATGACCTACCTTCTTTCAGCCCCTGATTCAAGGCAGCCCTAAATTTCAAAATACCACCTGACTAATCTGGAGATGTCCGCGGCCAGAATAAGCACGGATTCGTGTGAATAACTGATTTGCGAAATATTTCTGAAATATTTTCTGAAATGATTTCTGACTCATAAACCATTTCTGAAGATTTTTGTGAAAATATTTGTGAATCTGAAAACCTTTCTGAAAATATTTCTGAAACATTTGCGAATATGTTTCTGAAAATTTGAGATTATATTTCTGAAAATATTTGTGAAATAGCAATGCATAGGACGCATCATGGAACTTGCGGGGGACTTCTTAATTTGTCGGTGCTCGGGAGAGCTTCCTCATGCCACAGCAGAAGCTGAGGTCTCAGGTAGCCACAGCACACAGCTTGTCTGAGCATCCCAAAAGCAGCCTCAAAGGCGTTGATTGTCGCTGCACGTCCCGGCCCTAGCCTTTTTCTTTAAGGGGGGGTCCTAAGGGTAGGGGGCCCCGGGTCAAACTGCTCAGCCTCAATCCGCCACGCGGGGGAGCCTGGTTCAGGAAAGCCGGATCCCCCCAATCCGGGGAGGCGACCTATTTCCAAACAACACAAAAAACGCATTTTTCTTCAAATTTTCAAGCCTTCAGAAAATCGACCCAAATCACAAATTTGCTGGTATGCACAGGAGATTTGTGAAAATTTGTGAAATAATTTGTGAATTTGGGGATGCCTTGCCTGGAATTTCTGAAAAAAAACATGTGAATCTGGGGATGCCCTGGCCTCAATTCCTGACGTATAATCAGAAACTTAGGATCCCTCCTCACAGACGTCCCGACCTCCTCCAGCAGCCACCTTCTCAGACTCATGCCCGAAAGTGATACCCCGCCACCATGCATCAGAGCCAACCAGAACGGAGACAGCTTTGTATTCGATCATGGCATGCCGCCACACGAACTACTAGACAATCATGGGACCCAAGTCTCTACAACTCTACGCTCTGAGAGGCGGCACGCACACTGACTAGAGCTGGCGGTCCGACTGTTGCTGTACGAAACTTAATCAGAAATTATTTCACAAATCTCGCTAACACCCAGACCCTTCCAGATCATAAAATTATCGCAAATTATTTCAGATGACCTTCTGCCACCCAGTGATAGTTTCAGATTTCTTCAGAAGCCACTGGAACCTCAGAAATTATTTCACAAATGAATTCACAAATGAATTATTTGGGGCTTGGCTTCCCTTATTCTCACTCGGACGTCTCTAGACTAACCAAAAAACCCTGTACTCTTAACCCTAAACCCTGACCCATAAGCCCTACCTAGACCCTCCAATGTAGTACCTTTTTGGAAGTCGTAATAAGAAGCTTAACCCAAAAAACCATACCAAATCCAAAAAGGAATTACATTGGAAGGCCCAGGTAAACCCTAAACCCCTAAACCCTGAACTCTAAACCCCTAAACCCATAAGCCCTAGCCCCTAAACCTCCCACACCAACTCTGCCAACTCTGCTGCAGTCCAGCGTCGGCCCTGATGCCAGCATGCCGGCAGCCGGCACCAGCTCGCCGTAGCGGATGAGGTCTGGGAGGTTTAGGGGTTAGGGATTAGGGTTTAGGGATTAGGGTCTGGGGTTTAGGGATTAAGGTTTAGGGATTAGGGTTTAGGAATTAGGGTTTAGGGATTAGGGATTATAGGATTTAGGGATTAGGGTTTAGGGATTAGGGTCTAGGGTTTAGGGATTAAGGTTTTTTT
>CAJNIZ010042716.1:28103-39088 GCA_905231905.1 Symbiodinium pilosum
TTTAGGATCTAGGTTTTAGGGTTTTAGGGTTTTAGGGTTTAGGGTTTAGGGGGGGGACCGGGTGGGTGCCTTCCAATTGCTTTTCCATGTAGGCTACGCACCAAGAACCATGTTTCTTCTAAAATGTGCCGAAGCATAGAATTCAACTACATTGGGGAGCTGAAGGAGCACATTGGCCTCCCAGGTGCCCTGGGCTTCCGTGACCAGCTTACCATGTTTTACACTTACGTTCATATTCGTCATTTCCTGGTATCCATGTGGTTGCGTGGTTGCCTTCACCCATGCTATCGCCACTGATATTCCTTAATCCCTAAGCAGCAAGCCAGTAGCCCAGTCCTCCGGCCACTGTACTGGCCCACAACATGCCACTGCCGAACCGCCAGCAGCAACATCCTCACCGGTGGATGACTAGGTAAGCACATTACGTAACACTGGTGGCATTTGTACGCAACAATAATCAAAGACTACCTGGCCCTTCCATGTACCCTTTATATTTGAATACCTAAATACCCACTATGACATCTTTTGGACAAAATGAAAGGATGGCGGCGGGCTTTCGTGGGCAGATAAGGATTGGGTAGAAATTGGTGAATTCAGCTCCACACGGTTTCGGGTCCATGGCCTGGGTTGTAACTCTTCCGATTTGAACGACTGGGGCTGATCAATGCTCTGTACATACACACCATGGAAAAAAAAAGGAACCGTTCAAAGGGACACGTTGCTTCTGCTTAGCCTTCGGTGCGTAGCACTAGGCCTCAAACTCTACTTTAAGCGGCGAGCTAGATTCGATGTACGTAGTACAATAGTTGCACCCAGTTATTCTTGTCCCCAAGGTCTCGCAACCATGGTCAAATATGCTGGAAATCATGACAGTTTTTACTGCGGACTGTTCCTCAACGGATATTGTTATACAGCATTCTGAAAGGTCATCCCTAAACTGAGGACGATACCTCAATGGCCCATGAAATTAAAAACAAGATGGAACATGAAAAGGACGCTGGGCGGTTCTACTACGGGTACTGGCGTTTTGGGCTTACGCAAAGAACCCAATACATAGCACCTTAGTCGAGAATTTACCTACAATGAGATGATTTATGGCGTGTCTTTTTTTTGAATATGTTTGACTCTCGGTGTGAGTACTGTGACACTGCCCAAATTCTAGGTAACCCCTACGTGCCACCGCAGATACATGGGGATTTATTAAAAGGGTGAAGGGCATATTCCAATATAACCTCTTCCATACGGACTCCCAGACAAAGACCTCCCAGCCTAGGTACCTAGTTCATGTTCCATCAGTTTTGCGGCTCTCCAATGATTGGCGGCGTGTTCTACAGGCTTCAACAATTTTAGAATCCAGCATCCGTTTCAAAGAGGGAATATCCAGGCTACACAAGGTGTAGGCTTAACGAGGGAGCCTTGATGATTGCAAACTTTGTGCATCATTCGAAAAAAACATGGTCCAAAAACCTTCTTCCCTAGACACCTCATCTGGAAACACAAAGCCCTCGGCCAGAACTCTTGCGCTCAAAACGGACAGCTACATCCCAACATCCCAAACCCGCTAGCCACCCAACCTGGCACCACCTCGGGCTTAGAGTTCAGAATGGGAACTTGAATGATTACCAGTATTACTTTGCACTATACGCCGAAGACACTTGCCAGGAACCGCCATTGACAGTGCCGTATACATAGGGAACTTCTCCATGGAGACCTTAGCCTCGCCCACAGCTTGGCACTCGATATGCGTACCGTCTGCCAACGCCAACCGACACACCAACGTAGTTGGCCGCCACGAATCTTCTTGCGAAACAGCAACGATTTGAAAAATGACATCCTGACTCTTCACAAATCGGGAAAGCGACATGCCCTCTGCGGTCGACTCGTACCTGTTCCGCTACTTTCGAATTACTGAACCAAGGCTTGCAAGAGATAAAATGACTAGAATAGATGGGTTCAAACCCCAAGCCCCGGGTTCAAACCCCAAGCCCCCAAGCCCTGAAGCAAGTAAAAGTGGAACCCTTTTCACTGTAGAAATCTGTGAAATCTGCCAACTGAGTGCCCATGAGCCCTTATTGAAACCCACTCGACCTAAAACCCTAAGTTAAAAACCCCAAAACCCAACCCCAGCCCAGATCCCAAGCCCCTACACCCTAACCCCCTAAAACGCAAACGGCATCCCAAACTCCAAACCCAACTGCCAAGGATCCCAACCGGTTGGTGGTTCAGCCCGGTACAGCAGCCAAAATGCCTTCTGCTGTAGGGTTTAAGGTTCCCTAGGGATCCAAGTATACAAACAATACCTACATTGGGCCCCAAAGTATGTAAATATTACCTACATTGGGCTATTTGGATACCTAGGGGTTTAAGGGCCAGCTTGCTTTAACAGAAGCTTTCAGCTACGGACTTCCCAGGCGGGTGCACATAGGGTTTGTGTAAGACTTCTATGGGCAGAACAGGAGTTAAACAAGGGCTATGTGCGGCTGGCATGTGGAAACTACCCACACGAAATAAAAAGAATCCTGAGATTGGTAGCTTGCAAGACGTGCTCCAACGAAAATCCGAATGGGGAAGAAATTCGAAACTGCAGCTACATCATATGTCAAAGTTGAGAGGTTCAGCGTTTGGGACGTCCTGTTTCCACCGCAGCCTGCATCTCTTTACTGCCAAGCATCAGCTAGGGCTAGGGGTTGTATTGGCGCCTTGGGCTTAAACCTCGAAGTTGTTGCTTAAATTGGGCAGGGGGAAAAGGGGTAAATGTCGCACAGGGACGAGTCTCTAGGCTTTAAAGGGAATACTCCATTTTGGGACTACCAACAAAGCATAACTAGGAAAAGACAAGGTTTGACAAAAGGGGTTTGATGTTCCCAAATCTTTTCGGGCGCAGATCCGCAAACCCTAAACCCTAAACCCTAAACCCTAAACCCTGGTGGAAAGCTTCAACTTGACAATTTGTTCGAGCCGGCTCCTGTCAGGACCTTCCTTGTACCCTTATTTGGGGATATATGGTCCCTAATAGTGGGTACTTAGGCCCTAATAGGGGGTAGGAGGAGGGTCTAGGAACTGCTAAACATTGGACCCTGAAGAAGTGTAGACTTGGAGGGCTGGTACTCGAGAGTTTTAGAGGGCTGCAATATTCCAGTGTCGCTGGTCGCCCAGCTGCAGAAGAGCAAGTTTGACATTTTCAGATGGATTATGGAGGGGGGCTGGCTGATTTAGGGTGTATCTCTTCAAACTGCATGTTTAAAATTAGGTTTTTGGTTACAGATTGCTGCAGAGATCCCGGGTTCAGTGCTCTTTTGTGGACAAACTACTGAATGACTGCTTTTGTAGCCTCAGCATCTGCCAACAAATACTGGGCTGTTGAATGCTCAAATGCCATGAGTCCAAATGGGAAACCTCGCCAACGCATCTCTAGGAAAAGATTACAATTTCTTGCTGCTATTGCTGGGCAGGCTGTGGGATGTAAGGGCAACAGTCACCCTAGAGCAAACTCAAGACCAGGACCCTCCTTGTACCCTTCAATAGGGGCCTATGGCGCCTAATACTGAGGAAATATATAGGGTATATAGAGGGTAGGTGGAGGGTCTAGGGACTAGGAAGCCCTAAATCGATTGGATACTCTCTATCTACTACAGGAGGACATCTTGATTGTGTAGGATACTTCTTGTAAAGAAGTATCCTACGCAAGCCGAAAGTGCATCCTATAACTTTGCAGAGATGATGTTTAGGGGTAGCCACGCGGTTTAAGGTTTATACGGTTTACGCTGAATTAGAGAAACTACCCTCTGTAATTAGTTAGAACCCCATCATCCCCTCTTGTGATAATGCCACCTGGAGGCGCGCATGTTACAGTACTAAGAGGCGCAGCAGACTCAGCAAGTAGGTGATATATGGTACCATAAGGGCTTATAAGCAGGCCAACCCCAATTCGGGGACTGATTTCCCCATTGATAGCCTGCTACGGTTTAAGGTTTAGGGTGACTTAAAGACTTCAAGTCAGACCCTGAACCCTAAGGACCTGGCCCTAAACCCTATCAACCCTCCCAGGTCAAAAGGATGGCTAAACCGCAGAGCCAAAACCCTAAACCCCATAAAGCCCTGATTCCTGCGCCCTAAACCCTGTTAATCTTCCCAGAGCTGAACAGTTGCGCGCCAGCCTTCTCCCAAAAGCTCACCCTCTCGCACGTGGCCAGTGCAGTTCCCAGAGATGCAGGTGTAGTGGCACCTTCCCAGCCATTTAAGCAGTTCTATGGGGAGATATAGGGTTAATGTAAGGACTCAAAGGTTATCCGAAAAGTAGGCTATATACCATGTTGGGGGCCCTCATAAGAAGGCTTACAATATTTCTGGGGTCTAGATTGGGGTCCCCCTCTTTACGGAAACGATCATACTGATATACGATAAGCCCCAATACGGAATATTCCTGAGAAGATTAACGCATTGATGATATCAGGGAGCCCGAGATCGGCCAACCACCGTCTCCCCCTAAACCGTAAACCCTAAACCCGAAAACCCTGAAGCCTGAGAGCCCAAACCGCACGGGCCCCAAGCTCTAAACTCGAAAGGCCCTTAACCCCAACCCTAAACCCTAAACCCTAAAACCCTACACCCTAGACCCTTTACCTCAACCCAACCCAAACCTCAAGACTAAACCGCAGACAGCAAATAAACAGAAATCTATATCCAAACCCTACACCTCACACTCCTACACCCCACGAAAAAAACGCAAACCCCAAGGCCCGAATCACGGGCCGTAGTCTTCTTCGCAGCCCCTCCGCGGTCTCCCTAAACCCTAAACCCGCAAACCCTGAAACCCTAAGCCCTAAAACCCTGAAACCCTAAAACCCTAAAACCCTAAAACCCTAAGCCCTAAAACCTTGAAACCCTAAAACCCTCGCCTTCTTCGGCGTCCCTGCCCTGTCTTGTCAGATCCATGGCAGCCTGCCAGAGGCTGCCACGGAGACCTCGGGAACCAAGGAGTGTGAAGCTTCCAGGGTTTAGGGTTTAGGGTTTAGGGTTCAGGGTTTAGGGTTTGGGTTTAGGGTTTAGGGTTTACCCTCTCCCAAAATTACATGGAACCTTAGATAGGCGCCCTGACAAAGGATAGTAGCCCATGTCCGGCCCTTTTCAGGCTCCATGTTAATTTGGGGGAAGGTAGGGTTGGGGTTAACACTTTAGCGTTTAGGGTTGATTGATAGTAAAGCTTATGGGGGGTGTCTTCGGGTTGTTTTGTAGATTTGGGGAAGCAAAGATTAGAGAGAAATGACCGTGCTCATGGATTAAAAACCCTAAACACCCTAAACCCGGAACGGTGTTCAGGTTTGGACTTAAAGGTTTAGCGTATTCAGGGCTCAATTGGAAGCGGGCTTGATCTGAGGGACTTCAGCAGTCCCATCAAAAGACTATGTGGGGATTGTCTCCATGAGCAACCCTTCTAAGTCTAGAGAGCTCTTTTGAAGTCCAGGGTTCACAGAGAAGCATGTGGGAATGTGGGTTTGAAATATCAATCGGTAGGCGCAAGATCCAGGGATTTGGGGCTTCGGATTCAGGACAGTCATTGGTTTAAAGATGTTGTAGTACTTTCTCTTCTTAATCTTTCCCAGCTGTTCCTTGCAAGCGCCGAGGGTCCTTTCTGGCATGGTCAACAGCGCCACCGCAAGACCCCAAACCGTCAAATCCCAAACCGTTAAGCCTAAACCATTTGAACCCCGAAGCCTTAGCCAAAAATCGAAGGCCCTGTTGGGGTGCTAGGTGTTCCTGCTTGCGAGTGGCTCTTGAGACTGGATTCCGCTTTGTCTTCTGACAAAGAGCGAGGCCCAAACCCTATACCGAGTTTAGGTTTCAGGGTTTAGGGTTAACGGGGGTTTAGGGTAACTTGCCTACTGCCTTTAGACATGGGAACAGGTCATCCGACTCTCCGTCATCACATTTATAGAGAGGACTCACCTACAGCAAGCACCTTTTAGGCACCCCAAGCCGCTAAACCTTGTATCTGACACCCTATATACACTAGACCAACTAGACCTTAAACCGTATACCCCTAAACTCCAACCCCCTGAGCCCCAAACCCCAAACTTCACTTGAATGCTCACTGGACTTAGCAAGTAGGCCATAAGTGGAGTTAGAAGTCCCTTTATTCGGCCCATGTCACGTTCAGTCCATTCCGTTTGATTCTCTGTTTCAAGGCGTTGTCCCTATCCAGTCCCCATGTTCTGCTCCTCAAGTCACTGAGCCTTCAAGTTTTGTTCCCTAAATACTCCTTGACTCCTTGTATATTGTTTACGAGCCCAATGTACTATAATCCTAAACCCTGACCCCGTAACCGTGAACCCTGAGATCTCGGCAGGCGGTGGCTGTCGAATTGAAAGTTACGCTGGTGGCTTGTAGCCTGACCCAAAACTGTCCATGATACGGGGTTTAAGGTTTGAGGGTTTAGGGCTTAGGGTTTGGGATTCTGACTATGAAGCGTTTTAAGGTTTTGGCGCAGTACTTGATAACTCAGGGTAAGCGTCTTTTGCCTGGCTGCTATTAAGGAACCTCGAACTAGGCTTTGGGGTTTAGGGTTGAGGAACTGCAGCTGGGGTCAGGGTTCTAGTGCTACGAAACTGAAGCTAAGTTGCAGAGGATGGGTACATACTAGATGGGAGGGTTTGCTCATACTGGGAACTTACACTAAGTTTCCTAACAGCAACCAAACTTTTGAATGGAGATTTCAGCTTGGGGGTTTGGGCTGAGGACTGAGGTTTAAAGCTCAATTAGTTGCACAGCATATACTGTAGGTACTACAGAATGGAGATTACCAAGCATGAAGGGAAATAATGTCACCACCTGGTGTAATCAGGCTACTACCTGGGCCCCAAAAGTAAGTAAAATAATACCCCAAACCCTTAAAAACAGTACAAAAGGCTATTATTCTACATACATTTGGGGTTTAGGTACATTACATCTGCAGGACCCAAGCAGCCCTTCACTGCCAGGGGCGTGAGCTCAGCTCCAAGCAGGCAAAAGCAGGCAGAGGCCACGGCAGCAACCCATCTGAGCTATAGTCTGGGTTGCTTTTAAGGAGCTTAAATTAAGTTACCATGATGGGTATATATAATAAATAATAGGGTTTCCCCAATATAGTAACATAATTTAAGTTCCTTAACAGCAACCGAGTAGTCTAAACTGCCAGTATCCCCTCAATAACCCCCATAATTATCCCCTATAAAGCACCCCTTCAGGAGTTTAGATTCTGGCTCATCTGGTGTCGGTGGACAGAGGTTTGAGGGACGTGCGGCTACTATTGTCAGGTAATCAAGCGTCAGCCCTTTTGAGATTGCAGAAGGGCCACAGGCCATGCTGGGGTCATGTCGGCATGAAAGAGAGGCGGCCTGGAAGTTTTAAGGGACGCCAGCAAGTCCAACTTGAGCTTCTTACTCGCAGTTGGAAACTTTACAGAAGGTGCGGCTGGTCCGCGTGTTGACGAGGCCAAGTGCACCAAGAAAGCCCGAAGTAGGCTTTGACGAGGGGGCGTGAGTCAAAGGCCGGCGAAGGCGTGGGAATGATTCCTCTGCAATCGGCAAAGCAAAGCTTCTCCAGGAGCAGCATGTCGTCTATGACTATTGCAACAGGCCCCCATCGTCCCTGTAGTACAAGGCTTGGGTTCTGGGGCGCTCCTTTGCTGGTTTGCTGTGAAGGAACTTCAAGTAACGTACCATGATTTGGATGAATGATATGGGGTTTCCTCATTACCCTAGGGCTCCAAAAGGCCCGAGTAGGTACCATTGAGAGGCATTGGGACCCGATGTAGGTATTTTCGATAGACATGGAGCCCAGGGGTTAAGGTGGCTCAATTCAAGTTCCTTAACGGCCACACAACTTCCACCCCGCCATGACTGTTCATAACCTTGATATTTGCATATCTGAGCAATTCTGAAAATGAACATCGCCGTACGTAAATAAATACATAAATGTATATATATATATGTGTGTGTGTGTATATACACACACACATCCATGCCCCAGAGATCCACGTGTACAAATGTTACCTACATTGGGCTCAAACATCTGTAACACACGCGAGGCATTTTCACCATTGACAAGGCGAAACATGATGCCAGACGTGCCTTGCAAGAACCGTGCCATCAACGCTTCATGTAGTGATGAAACCATAGCTTCTCCTCCATTGATTCTGTTGCTGAATGCGCGCAGAACTTCATGGTTGCACGAGTCCTCCCACAACAGGGCTTTTTGCGCCATGTCTCCCATTTCCTGATTGCAGGGTGCGCTGTGAGTTTCAGATCCTTGCGGACTTCCAGAAGATTGGAGGACAGCTTCAAGGCACTGCCACGAGTGGTTGTGCCACTCTGGCGCACATGGCACGGGTATTCTCGACACCGCCCAAAGTGCAGAGCCGAGTAGTATTTAGGCGCTCCAGTTATCTACATTGGACTATTTGGATCCCTAGCAATATGTATGTATCTAGCGTATCTAGGTCTACCACACCCAAGACAGTCGGGTCTGTCGTATAGTGGCCACATTAAAAAAACACAAAACGTTCTAAATTCTTCAAGCCCTGAAAGTCCTCAAAATTCTTCAAACCCTGATAGCCATCTATAGTCTTCAAACCCCTCAAAACCCCTGAAGACAGCAACACAGGACAATCTCGAAGCCCTAAAGCCCTACAAGCACCCTAAAACCCCTTAAAGCCCCTACCCCAGAGGGTCTATCATACCATAGCCATATACTGATTCTTTTTTTGTTGGGGGGGATGGTGGGTGTATAGAATAGCTTGATACTTTGGACCATTGGGGTACAAAGCAAGCTACCTATACCCTAAACTCTAAACCCTAAAACCCTAAACCCATGAAACTAAACCCTCAGCCCCAAACCCGAATAAACACCAAAACCTAAACCCAAAAACCCAAAGCCCTGAATCCTTAACAGCCAAACAACCCTAAACCCTAAACCCTAAACCCTAAACCTGAAAACACCCAAGAAAACACTGGCCAAGCCTCGAGGCCTTGGCTTCTGCAAAGAGGGCCAAGGCTGTAGGCCATTTGGCGGCCCTGGTGCCTAGGGTTTAGGGTTTTAGGGTTTAGGGTTTTAGGGTTTAAGGTTTAGGGTTTTAGGGTTTAAGGTTTAGGGTTTTAGGGTTTAAGGTTTAGGGTTTAAGGTTAGGGTTTAAGGGTTTAAGGTTTTAGGGTTTAAGGTTTAGGGTTTAACGTTTAGGGTTCAGGGTTTTTGATTTAGGTATCAAAGAGCCAAGAACCTAATCATTTTTAACTTGTATCCTCAAAAAATGAGCTATGCTATTCCCCCTTCCCTCCTGTGGGTGTGGGTTGGTTTAAGATTTAGGTTCTAGGGCTTTGGGTCCCGCGAGAGGCTTTAGGAAATAAGGAACTTTTGGTTAGGCCATCTGTGGGCCAATGGTACAGGGATGGCATACTATAGAGATGGGTGATCATTCTGAACAAGTGCCTTCTTGGGCTTCTAGCAGGCTTTACACTTAAATCCATGCATGCCGTGGATAATTGGAGACGTTCACGTGCCAATTCGGCCACATTCACAAGGATCCTTCCCCAAACTACGCAACCCTAAATCCTAAACCCTCTCAACCCTAATCCCATCCCGTCTGAGCTCGCCGCAAGCGTTGATGGTGGTGTTTACAGCCACGATGTCAGGCTCCTGACCGGCACGCGGCAATATTCAATACTAGGGTTTAGGGTTTAGACGTTTACATGAAGGCAAGTCTTGTGAACTTCCTCAACGTCAACAGTAAAGTCTCCTGCAATTGGTTCATCAAAGTTCTTGGCAGTTACATATCATCCCTGAAGGTCCAAACTATATAGCCATCATGCACAGCCAAAAACTTTTATATCGACTCATAGTATCAGAACCCCGGAGTTCATGATTATGGTATGATGGACAGTTTGGGGATTAGGGATGTGTAGGGCTCATGGCTTAGTATTTTGAATCTAGGGCCTGGGGCCTGGGGTTTGTTTGGGGTTTATGGTTTGTGTTTCTGGGGTAATGCTCCCTCAAGCTCCTTGTATAGCCCCTTTCTGCAGGGACTGGCTGAAACCACAGGGGCCTAAATGATTGCCAATACCATTTTAAGGTCCATTTGAGGTACAATAGACCACAAATAATTACGCAATATGGAACAATTAGTTAGGCCCCTGTACTAGTCTTGAATAGGAGCTCTTGTAGCAGCTCCATGTTTGTTTGAGAAAGCCGAGCGGTCCTCAGGGCCAGTGGACTTTAAACAAGAACATGGGGAGGATCCCAAAATTAGGTGTACCTTTATGGGGACCTTATAGAAGGAAAATACCTTTTTGGGGTCTATATTACGCTTTTCATACCGGCCCCCATGTCATAGCCGGAAAATGAAACTGACTGGATGTGAGTAATGATGGACGTCCCACCCTTCTGTATGCTGCAGGGAACAAATGTCAGATGTTGGTGGTCGTTATTATCAATGTGGCGAATTCGCATCTCTAACCAGAAGCCGTAAACCCTCAACAACCCTAAACCCTAAGCGCAGAGCCTGAGGAACGTGCCCCATGAAACGGCATCATTCGAGTAAACCAACATGCGGTCTAGCTCTACCAACATACGACGGGCAATCATGCGAATCCTATTCAAACACGAGGAGCTTGTAGTCGGCAACTCTTACTATGATATGAGCCCTGCGCAGAAGCGCAAGCAGCATCAGGACATCGCCTCAACCCTGGCTTGCCGTTGTTAGTACCGGACAAGAAAACTGAAGCTACTACAGGGTTTAGGGTTCAGGTTTTCGTGCTGATGCAACTGCCCCACCTGAGTCGCCAGTGATGCAACGGCCTGCCATCGCGGACCGAACCCTAAACCCTGAACCTTAGACCTAAGACCATGTACCTGTGTCGCAAGGAGCCCAATACCCCTCAAGTAAGGAGTAGTCCTTGAATCATATGAGCTATAGCCGAAACTCCTAGTATCCCCCTGAACAACCCCCATAGTAG
>CAJNIZ010042717.1:0-10810 GCA_905231905.1 Symbiodinium pilosum
AGCGTTTTTTTGGGTGGTTAAACCCAGTAAGATTATTTAGGGTTTTGGGTTGGGTTTAGGATTTCGGGTTTAGGGTTAAACACAGTAGTATTATATTCCTTATATAAAATACTACACCCCAAAAGGAGGATGTAATCTTACTCTATATTGGGTACCATAGCATCCCAAAATGAAATACTACTCACCTGGGCCCGGGGACCTTCAGGCACCCATAAAGTAAGTTGTTTTTTGTTTTTTTTTGTCGGGCCTTTTTCCTCTGCAGGAATGCTGTGCCAGCAATTGGGGGTTTGGGATTTAGGGGTACCTTTAAAGGGATTCGATGGCGGATATAGAAGGTTTAGGGTTTAAGGTTTGGGATTTAGGGTTTAGGGTTTAGAACTTTGGGTTATGGGGTCTAGGGTTCAGAGTTTAGAGGATCTATAATCCCCTAAGCCCTAAGCAAGTAACTGGGTATATCCAAATGTATGGGTGCGCATGGTATTTTCGCAAAACAGGAGAACCCCTAAACCCTAAACCCCCAAAAATCTAATCCTTTCTACAAAGAAGGAATACATTATTATGGACTATACTAAACTACCAAAGGTACCCCCCCTGGGTAAGCCTGAATATTGACAGTCGCTCATATGCCAATAACAAGGTCCTAATTTCTAGTGGTTGGAGAAACGAAAATCCTAAACCCTAAACCCTAAAGGCAGCCCCTCCCGCGCTCAATTTGAAGGTCCAGGCTGCGCGGCAAGGTGTAGCGATGGATTCCTCCAAGCTACTCTCCACTTGTTCTTTGCCGTGCTTGGGCCAGCAGCAAGGTCGGCAAATGTTTGCAAGAATATTACTATTACCAGTACTACTACTATATTACTATTACAAGTACTATTACTATGACTATTACTATATACCGCTTCCGGATTTTCGCGTCGATATTTAGTGCGGGCGTCAACAGCCCACCCCGGGACCTAGCTTTTGCCTTGCCGCCTTGCTTGTACGTGGAGGGTCGGGGGACTTAGTAAGTAGGTTGCTGCCTAAACCCAAAATGTATGTAGAATAGTAGCCTTTTGGGCTATTTCTTGGGCTTGGCCATTATTTTACGTACTTTTGGGGTTCACGTATGTTGCTACAAAGGCTACTAAGCCGGGGTTGTGGATGGGAAATCTTGCCTCAAGGGGTTAGAACTACACTTGCTAAGACCTCCTGGCCGGCCAGGGGATACACAGGTGCAAGCCCTACGCAAAAAAATGCAGAGGTTACCGTGCAGGTTGCTCATCCAAGACCCATGGGAATCGAATGCGGCAAAAAAAACAATTCAGCCGCGTAGAAGGTGATGTCATCTTGGAGGTCATTAATAACTGTAATATGGGGTTATATAGGGATAATGGAAAAGACAATGGAAACTACTATGGTATATTATATAAGGGTGATAGTGTCAACCGGCCCATGGCTAGTACGGAATGGAGAACGGATCAATCCATAGAAGTAGAACCTATAGAATGCTCTGCTGAGCGCTGCTTGAAGGGGAGTGGAGCAATGAACATAGGCAAGGTTGGCTGTACCTTGGGGGGTGATAGGTTATTACTATCAAGATCTATTGCAGACTCCGCCTGGAGCAAGAGTTAGTCCCCATAAAGGGTTTAGGGCTTGAGGATTTTACGGCAACTTCTATAATTCATAATACCAAATGTGGGTGGGTTGGTCATTATCAACAGCAAGGGGTTAAGCCAGTCAACAAGGATTGGGGAACTGGGCAATAACCTGAAACTCATGGCTTCTGCCACTACTATTGCTACTACTACTAATTAGTAGCACCACCACCGCCACCAGGCCTCCCCCTATACCACACCCACCCAAGGTTCCCCCTTAATTAGGGTAATTTCGGGATACTGAAAGTTAATTTAAGGAAAGCTAGGGGGCAACGTCAGGGGAACCTATGATAAATCTCACCTACTAATTACGGATGCACCACCTTACAAAACCCTTAACCCTAAACCCTGAATTATACTACCCTTTTCCCTACGAAATACTACATTTTCTGAGGTTCCTAACTGGTCCAAGAGTTCCTCATCCACAATAGTACTCCAAAACAAAGTGAGGGTACACAACAAATACGAGTTTATAATCGGTGGAGCACGTAAGGCCCAAAGGGTCCATGTAGCTGTATAGTATATACCTTGGCCGCCTTAAGGTCAGTGTACGGGAACCCTTGGGTCTCTGACTATATACCATATAGCAACATGGACCGTTTGGTAGGTAGGAGGGAGTTCTAGGAACAGTCTAGAAAGTCTATGTACGGGCTTTCTCTCGTTAAGTTTGTCCTGAAGTCGGCTTGGACTCAGGGCCTTAGATGTCCTGACACCCTTGAGAGAGTGAGAGCCTAAACCCCTGAACCCTAAACCCTAACCCTCTGGGACCCTAAACCCCAACCTCTAAACCCTAAACCATAAACCCTCAGCCATGATTTCAAGGCTTCACATGGGTGCTTACAGGAGCAAGGCTCCGGATCACTATGCCCTAAACCCTGAACCCTAAACCCTGAATGGGTTTAGGGCTTAGGGTTGAATCCTGAACACTAAGCCCTAAACCGTAATCAGACCCTAAACCCGGCTTCGCATGGGTGCTTACAGGAGCAAGGCTCCGGATCACTATGCCCTAAACCTTGAACCCTAAACCCTGAATGGGTTTAGGGTTTAGGGTTGAGGGTTGAACACTAAGCCCTAAACCGTAATCAGACCCTAAACCCCAGGGTCTACACCCTAGGAGTGTAAAGGGCTCAGGCTAAACGGAACTTAAATGGCTCATGAAAACATCCTGGAGTGAATGCATTGGTCGACACGCAAAGGTCAGGGTTTTGGGTTTGACCTCCCTGTAATAGTGGCTACTATAATCCGTACTATCCTTTGCAATCACTATTACTGGGTGGGGGGTCCACGTAGAATGTAACCCTAAACCCTGAACCCTAAATAGTAGCTTCCATTTTCTTTTCCATTATCCCTATAAATCCTCATATATACCTACATATCCCTACATATCCCTATACATCCCCATATATTCTGTTATTCCTATATGTCCCCATATATCCTTACATATCCCTTTATAGGGGGGGGTCCACCTAACCTCCGGCACTGTTCTTGGAAGATGTGGGCTCCTGGACACTGTACACGGTTTAGGGTTTAGGGTTTTTTGGTTTAGGGTTTAGGATTTAGGGTTTAGGGTTTAGGGTTTAGGGCTTAGGGTTTAGGATTTAGGGTTTAGGGTTTAGGGTTTACAGCGTCAGAGGGCAGGATTTGGAGTCGCAAGACCCTAAGCCCTAAAGCCTCAGGCCCACGTAACCTTACGATTACTTAGGATGCCCAAAGTTTTTGCTCAAAACTTTAAGGTCTTAAAGCTCCAAAATGACACACACACCCCCCACACCCTACGTAATGGTAACAAACCCTAAACTCTAAACCCTACACCCTAAACCCCAAGCCCTAAACCCTAAACCCCAAGTCCTAAACCCTGAACCCCAGGCCCTGAACCCTAAACCCTAAAACCCAACCCTAAACCCAAAACACCAAGCCCTAAACCCTAAACCCCAAGTCCTAACCCTGAACCCCAAGCCCTAAACCCCAAGTCCTGAACCCTGAACCCCAAGCCCTAAACCCTAAACCCTAAACCCCAAGTCCTGAACCCTAAACCCAAAACTCTGAAGCCCAAAACCCTAAACCCCAAGCCCTAAACAGGAATGCCAGCCCGGGATGATATGGATTCTACGAGGCTGGCGAAAGTCCAGGATGGGTATGATGAAGATTTAGGGTTTAGGGTTTAGGATTTTAGGGTTTAGGGTTTAGAGTTTTAGGGTTTAAGGCTTTTGAGTTTTGGGGTTTTAGGGTTTAGGGTTTAGAAGATTATAACCTACAACCTCAGGGTGTATGCCAGGGAGGTAATTAAACGGCTAGGGAATATGTTGAATTATCCGGACTTTGCTAGGCTATGGTTGCTTTTTAGTCGACAAGATGTATGATGCACTTTCTTCTGTCTCGGGGGCTTTAGCCAGAAGTCCCGGGTTGGCCCCTAAAAACCTTTGACAAATATTAATATATAGGGGACCCATTAGGGCAAATATTAAATATCCCAGGGGCCTACCCAGAGTCCCCCTACTCCTTTTTTTGCTCAGACCCTTGCAAATGCACGCTCCTTCAGCACCTATATGAAGCAGATGGTAGCAGCTCAGATGTTCCGAACGGAAGAGTCCCGGCATTAGGAGCAGGGATGTGTGGTTCATGGCTTGTAAACATCAACAGCCCAGACCCCTAGCCAATCCTAAACTCCGAAACCTTGTAACCTCCACCCCATACATCCCCACATATCCCTGGACATCCCAACCTAAAAGCCCACTACCCTAAAATCCGTAACTGGCCTAAACCCTCAACCCTGCAAGTGGATCCTCTGTACCTCGAATACACCCTACCCAAAGGATAATAACGATGCAGCTGCTTGGTGTCTGGGTGCTAAAGACGATTCTAGTTAAACCCTAAACCCTGAAACAGCGCAATTGAAACCTCATTTCCCATGATTTGGATGATGATGTCTTAAAGTAGGTAAAGTCAGAAATGCTCAGAGCCCTTTGAGGTCGAGGGTGCCGCAAGCCCTGCAGTTCTGTTCTCAGGGCCTGTGGGGGCTACTGAGGTCCGGCAAATACTGATTCAAGCGCTCAACCCTAAACCCACTGCATCCGTAAGGTCTCTATAAGGGTCCAAATATTCAGGTATTGCAGCTTCAGGTACCAAACAAATTCAAGCTATCTTATTTGGGACCTTCATTGCCATGATTTCGTTACTTGGACCCATGGGGCATCAAACCGGGCACCCCAACCCGAAATCCCGAGATCAGAGGACCCTGCCACCAGCACCAGCGCCAGCAGCACCAGCATTAGCATCAGCACCAGCACCACAACCAGCACCAGCAGCAGCAGCAGCAGCAGCAGCAGCACCAGCACCAGCACCAGCACCAGTACCAGCAGCACCGCACCAGCAGCAGCGCACCAGCAGCACCGCACCAGCAGCACCAGCACCACAACCAGCACCACCACCACAACCACCACCACCACCACCGCCGCCTTGGCTGCTACTGCCACTGCGACTGCAACGGCTTACTGCTACTGCTGCTACTACTGCTCGTACTTACAAGAATGAAAATAACTTGGCAACAGCAGTTTTTGCAACGATGAAACCCTAAACCCCAAAAACACCAAAAGAATAAAATAACAACAACTTGAGCCATAAACCCTAAACTATAAAATCCACAACGTTGCGATTTTGGGGCTATACTCAAAAACCCTAAACCCCGACCCTGGAAACCAACAAATGCTTTGAGTTTGGGGCTATAGGCAGCCGAGAGCTATCAGCGTGGACGCACGGCCCAGGAGCTGCCAAGTTGGCGCGCAATCGCCAGGCTACACAGCTGCTCTCTCCAAGGTCTACATAGGGCTTAACCTTTAAAGGGGACATGGTGGTTATATGGGGGGTTGTATAGGGTTTAGGGTGTAGGGTTTCCCAAAATTAGGGGTACCTTTTTGGAGTTTCTTTCGTAAGGAATATTGTATGTTGGGGTCTATACTGGGGTCCCCCGACCTATGGCAACTACCACGTAGAGCATTGGGTATTGTCATTGCTTATTACGACGACTGCTGAAAATACGCAGACTGACATAGATATATTCGTTCGTATTATTCTGAAAATTGTTCTTATTCATATACATATGTATAAATCATAAGGGATACATATTGGGGTTTTGGTGCTGACTATGGGGGGTTACTGCAGGATTCAAGGATTGAGGATTGACTTTTGGCTACTGTACGCAGCCAATGTCTGACTCGACCTATAAATGAGCCATAGTCTAAACTCCTGAAAGGGGGTTATATAGGGGATTATGTAGGGGAGTACTATAGGTGGTATAGGGGAGATACTAGGAGTTTAGACTATAGTTCAAATGGGGGTAGGAGTTCAGGGCTAAGGCGGGTGTGCTGTGCTGCCTTCTCCAATCACGGGCTCCTATGCCACCCTCTGTTGTTTATAGAATGTACAGGAATTGTAACAGGTTGTTTTTGAGGTTTCTAACCATACAGGATCTTATGTCGTTTAGGATCCTATGATCTGAGGTAGAGGTAACCCAGGCTTAGGGATATACCTAGCCCTATACCCTAAACCATTGTGCACTGTAGGATTTATACACGAGAGTCTACGGATCTCCGTAATGCATGCAATGTTTCTGGGGCTTTGGGGCTTTGGGGTTTACGGTTTAGGGTTGATGTTCTTCTAAACCCTGAACTGTACTGGCCTTCACCTCTCAACGCAACAGTGCGACCTGGAACGCTTCACTCCAGCCCAGAAAGTCCAAGATCCATTTTATTTGGGCTCTTTTGATCCTGTAAGTATTCCCTTCACAACCATGCAGCGTGTACCTTTTACATCCTTTTACGGTAGAAGCACAAACAAATACCAATAGCATGGTCCGGATGCTCTGCATGATTATGCTTTAAAGTACATCAAAACAGTATACTGGTAATTATTTTGGCCCCTGGAACAAACCTAAACCCTAGCTGTCTGGGACTGACTGGTCTGACAGCAAGGGGAGAGCAGCTGCCTCATGGATGCTGCATAATCTGTGGAGGCCAGCTAGTGCCCTACCCTAAACCCTAAGCCCAAAACCCTAAGCCCCTAAAACCCTCAACCTTTTCAACTTAATGTGTTCATTCCGTGCCGGCTTTTGACTCCCTGCCAACAATGACCCAAATAAGGGTTTCCCAAAATTAGGAGCACCTTTTCGGGGGTCCCTATAACAATGATCATATTTTCAAAGTTCTACATTGGCGTCCCCTGATTTTGGGAATCTCCTAAATCCTAAACCCAGTCAATGCGTGAATGCTTCTCTTTACTTGTCTCACAAACGCCAGCAGCTTCCCTGGAGACCTAATCCCCTACCCCTAGTATTTACCACCTCAAGGGTTTACATATGTTTTAGGCCCCTGACAGGGTTTAGGGTTTAGGGGTTTAGGGGTTCACGGTTTAGGGCCCCCCCAAGCATTCAATACTCCTAATTTTGGTACATTATAACATACTGGGAGTATCTAATACGGGGCGGGGGGGTTGATATTAGGGGAAAGGGATTGGTGCAGTCACAACGAAAACGGCAAATAGCGGTTTCCCAAAATTACGGGCGCCTTTTTTGGGGTCCGCAGAACAAGGATTATACTCTTTTGGGGTCTATACTAATTTTGGGAAACTACCAAATGTGAGTGCATAGTCATGGTACCAATGCGGCTGCCTCAAAATTTCTTTACAAAGTCGCCCCAGCGATTTTTGAATCTTACACGCTACTACCCTAGACCCTAAACCCTAATCCCTAAACCTTCGCCCTGAACCTTGATTTCTAAGACATCTCCCCTGCCAAATCGAATCGGAGCCCTTCAGGGTTTAGGGTTTAGGCAATAGGGGGATGGCCGAAACACTAGGGGTGTAGTTTGGAGTCTCTATCACAACAGCTGTGGTATTTTCAGGTACGCAAACCCTTTTTTCTGGGAAATGTCCATAGAGGCTCGTCCAAAATGTGGCCTTTGTCGTTTTAGCATTGTCAAATGTTTTGCAAGCGCCCCACACTGTCCGTATAAGCCTCAAAGAATTTCCTAGAATGCTTGCGAGGGGCACTCTTTTAGCAGTTCTCATGCTCATGCACTTACTCGTGCTTAGGGTTGGTGGGGCGGGCGGGCGTAACCCTGAAAGCAATATCTTGTTGCTTATTGGAATGCTATTAAAACCATGGTCTGCTGCTCCTTAGTGTGCCCCAGCATGAAAACGCTGCGTCTTAAACACATCTCTAACATTGACACGGCTCTAGCCTCTGTGAGCCCAATGCACGCTCCATAGCAAAAAAATCTTTAAATGGGCCTTGTTGGAAGGTGCATAGGAGCAACTGCTCAACCCCTAAACCCTAAACCCTTATTGGTTTCATAATCCGACTTATGGTCCCCGGACCGGGCCTTTAAATTGATATGTGGTATGCGCAGGTAGGTGGTTGATAGTCCTACTTTTCCAAGTATCCTCATGTTGGAGAAGGTTGGGCCCAAAACGCTTTCGGGCTACCGCTTATACCATCATCTCATCCCGGCACTCTGGATCTTTACCCAAAGCTGTGAAGCCAAACGGTGCAACTGGCCTCCATCCAATGTCTTCCTAAGGACCCGGCGCACAACCCAGCAAACACATGGTTTGAAGACATTCCTGTCTAAAATCTGTGGCGTAGGTGGAAGGCCAAATAAGCAGGGATGCGTTTCGGATTTAAGTACCTCCTAAGGTTAGACTTTCAGCCTGCATATCAAATGATTAGGAACCCCCAAAAGCTAGCATTCGGGCTTGGGGGCTTGGATTCCGGCCCCTAAACCTTAAATCCTAAACCGCACCTAGGACTGAGGAACGGTCAGCTGTTGCCCAAAGAGAGGGCATGGGAAGAAAGCCGTAGATAATCTCCAGGGCCTGTGTACCCAATAATTGAGTCCCTTAAAGGGATGCAAAGGGATGTATAAGGCAATATAAGGATATAGGTCTAGAGTTTAGGGTGCGAGTACGTGATAGTTGGGCTAAAATATCTCGATTATTAAGCTGCTTACGAAGTCCCCTTACTCTTACTCTCCAAGAAACCCCTGAACCCTAAACCACGAACCCCAAACCCTAAACCCCAACAACATACTAGGGTAGTTCCCAAAATTGTGGTCCCAGCTTGGTACCCGTAAATACTAGGTGCCGTAATATAATCTCTAACCAAATGGGGCCCATAGTTTTGAGAATAGCCCACTATTTTCCAGTTTCTTGTCCACCCCCTACTTACCAAATCTCCATCAAGCCCTGGCCCTAAATCCAGCTTAGGGGCGTTAGGGCGCCAGGGGAAAATCCCTAAATCCCAAACCAGAAGCCCAAAACCATAAACCCAAAGTCTTGAACCCTAAACCCATAACTCTAGCCTCTAAACCCTAAGCCCTAAACTACCCTAAATCCTAAACCCAAAACTCTAAACCCTAAACTCTAAATCTTAGACCATCAACTCCAAACTCTAAACCCTCAGCTCTTAACCCTAAACCAGGAAGCTCGAGTGGGGCGCCTGAGGATCTCCTATGCGCCAGGCGCAGCTCAGTATTGGCGCAGGGAACGAACTGGAATCAGCGGGTCTCTGGCCTAGCGTTTAGGGTTTCGGGCTTGGGGTTTAGGATTTAGGGGATAGGATTTCGGGATGTTGGGTTTGGGGCTTGAATCAGCGGATCTCTGGCCTAGACAACTGCCATTGTTCAGGCCTTATAGGGTTCAGGGTAGCGGCTGTTAAGGAACTTAAATCACGTTACCATAACACAGGTATAGGGGGTTTAGGGATTAAGTTACCCTGGTTTACGGTTTACAGCTTCGGGTTTTGGTTACCATAATATGGGTGTGTAGTATAAACAAAAGGTCTCCGTATAAGACACCTAACTTTAGCTACTATAGCAAAGAACACCCTTGTTTCCTATGTACCCTTTTTGCGGTAGCTTAGTTTGAAGTAGTGGCAACCCGGTTATCTGTTTATATGGGGGGGCATATACGTGTGTTAGACGTAGGGTTTAGGGTTGGATTCAGGTTTTCAGGGCTTGCTTGCTGCTTAGGATCCCCTGAGCCCTAAACCCAAAACCCATTGAGGGTTTAGGATTTAGGGGGTTAGGGCTTAGAGCTTTGGGTTTCTACTTTCCAGTCCCCCTCTCCTCAACTCCAAAACAAATACAGCTCAGGACTCTGCAGCATCTTAGGGTTTAGGGCCTAAGCCCTAAACCCTAACCCAGAGGGTCCAAGTACTCAATAATTGGGTACTTGGGTTTTGGGTAATAATAATTATAGTACAGGTTTTGGGTAACTATATGATAATTAGGTACTTGGTCTCTTAGGGTAATAGGGTTGTTTGGCCTCCTACTCGTACAAGCTTTCGTCTTTTCCGAAGTGCATAGTAAGGACTAGCCCTTGCTTCGTGTCAAAGCAATCCTACGCAAAACCCGAATCACGATTATCTCTCAGTTCTGCGTATGAAGCCTTAAACGAGGGAGCCATACTTAGGACCTACAGGACACGCAGGTGCCCATGCCCTAAACCCTAAACAGTACCCTACACCCCCAAGCCCCGACCCTAAACTCCAAAGCCCCAGCCCCAAAATCCCAAACCCAAAACCCCGCACCCCAAATCCCTAAACCTCTAGAGCCTATATATCCCTATATACCCCTATGTAACCCCTATATCCCCTTTAAAGGGTACACTAAATCGGGCCCATGGGTAGCCCTGAAATCTTAGCGCCGCGCGATGATTTGGCCCTCTGAAGGGCCGACCTGGGCGATGGGAAAACCCTTTAAAGCCGGATAGAGGGGGTATATGAGATACATAAGGTTTAGGGTTTACCCCTAAACCCTAAATCCCTAAACCCTAAATGCCTGAACCCTAAATCCTAGTCCCTAAATCCCTAAACCGTTAACCCCTAAACCCCTAAACCCTAAACCCTAAACTCCTAAACCCTAACCCCTAAACCCTGAAACCCTAACTCCTAAACCCTTTCACCCCTAAACCCTCTCTCCAGCTTAAGGCTTAGGATCTGCTAAGCAGGTTCTGAGCGTTATATGGGAGTGAGTCGAAACCCTGTGCCCAACGGCCCGCGCACACAAGCCTCTGTTACATACCCTTGAAACGCGGAGCTTGTTACATACCCCTTGTCGCGCGTTGTCTCGCGGCTATAAAGGACTTAGAATACTCATGGTATTGGAGGGCTTGTCGCGCCAGGCGCG
>CAJNIZ010042717.1:15335-29514 GCA_905231905.1 Symbiodinium pilosum
AAAAAAAAAAAAAAAAAAAAAACTCCTAGGCTAAGCCTCCAAAACCATATGGACCCTAAACACCTAAGCCCTTGTGAACCTCAGAAGCCCAAAGCCCAGGACCCTAAAAAGCTTATCACCTTGAGAGCCTAAAACCTTAAGAAGCCCAAAGGCAGAATCCGTGAGCTCTAGAACTCAGAACTTAGGGTTCAGGGATCAGTGTTGCAAACCAGGATTTTTGGGAACAGTACTTGTAAGTGTTCCGGCTCCTGGATTTGTTCCGTTCGGTTCTCCGTTCGTGGAAGCCTCTTTTCCTGGCATTGATTCCTGTATAAAGACTATAAAGCTATTACTCCCTATATGAGGCCTATGAAGCTATCAATCCCTGTATAAAAGACTATATCCCTGTATAAAAGACAATGACGCCCCCCAAGTGAATGTTAGATGAATTCCCATCACTTGAATCTCCGTGAGTCTGCCTCAGCTTTTGCTTTGCGATCGTCGGTGACCAACGCTCCTACGAGTCTCTTTCCCAATTTTTGTCAGGGTTTAGGGTTTTCGGGCCCTAAACCCTAAACCCTATGCCTCTCAGAGCGTCAAATACTCCCTAAAAGGATGCCTAAGGTCAATACTACTCACCACGCTTAGACTTTACGGTTCAGGGCTCAGGGTTCAAGGTTTTGGGTTTGGGTTGTAATTGGGGAAGAAAGCGTTTGTAATGCTTGAGGTCAATCCTCCCCACAGCAATAGCTCCTTTTTGGCACACATTGTTGGGAGGGGGATTTACCTAACTGATACTACGTAGGTTATGAGTCCTAAGCCCCAAACACTAACCCCTCAGCCCTGCACGCTAAGCCGCAAACCCTAAAACCATAGACCCTAAACCCCGGACCCCAAACCCTATATACTTACCCCTATACAACCCCTATATCCCCTTCAAAGGGACCCCTAGGGTTTCGGTCCTAAGCCTGTGAGGTTGTCTTTCTTCAGGTCGCGCCGGAGCAAAGAAGGAACCTACGCGCAGCGAAATGTCGCTCGATGATACTAGGATGGCTCATCGGGCGCATCTATAGGGCCTTACAGGGTTTTACGGGGGTTAAGGCTTGGGGTTTAAGGTTTGGTGTTTTGAGGAATTAGGCCTTTGGGCTGCGTGACCATACCTGTGTTGTGCTAATGTCAGGGTTGTGGTGCAAAAGGTCATACATGTACATAAACATGTATTGTATATACATATACATAACTATACATACATATATATATATGGGTGGGAGCTTCTCGAACTAATTCTAAGGGTCCAAGGGCCCAAATGAATAGGGCTTTAGGTCCCAATACCATTAATACTATAGTATTTGGGCCCCAACACTCCTATTCTTTGGGTCCTTGGACCCTTAGGGACAATTCTTATACAATCCGGAATCAGGATCCCCAGGATGCCTTTAGAATCCCTACCCAGCTCGCCATTTTGGGGGGTTCCCACAATTAGGGGTACCTGTTTGGGGGATCCGTAAAACAAGGATTATACTATATTGGGGTCTATATTGGAATACCCTAATTTTGGGAAACTGCTATTTTGAGAAACCCTAACATGTGCGTATATTGGGTATGAGGCTTCCATAGACGCTAGGTCCTGACGGCCACTAATAGGGCACCAACGTGTAGGGGCATCTCTAGGTCAGGTTTCGGACCAATATATATCAGCTATAGTCTAAACTCCTAGTATTCCCCTTAATAGTGGAGAATCAAATGCAAACAACATGAACAATGAAATGGAAACTGGGCTTATACAGGGGATTATAGGGGTTATCATCTAAACTCCTAGTATCCTCCTCAATAACCCCTATACTACTTCCCTATATAACCCCCTTCAAGGAGTTTAGACTATAGCACATATGCCTTTGAGGCAAATGGAACCCCTAAACCCTAAACTGTCTGAAGAGGGACTCGACCGGGAGTCTTGAAGCTTACAGAAGGCTGGCGAAACGGATTCTGAGTCTGGTGAAACTCCCATAAAGGCTTCAGAAAGAGATTTGCAAGGGATTGTGCAAGGCTGTGATCCTAGCGAATAGCATATAGAACTGACAAACCAAAGCCCCAAGATAAAACCCTATCTCATATCTCCCCCCGTGGAGGCGCATAGCGTTGTCTTGGGGGCACGAGCAGGACAACCAAAACTAAAATCATACGTATGCTCTGGGATACATATGCGATATCTAAGGGCGAAGAAAAGGTGACATGTCTCGCAATTGTTCGAGCTTCTACACTGAGCAACCCCTAATCTCCTCCGTACACTGAATATCCCTATACCCTGTAAGACGCCAGATATGATAAAATCCCTACGTAACCCCTAAACCCACATAATCTTAAAACCCTTAAACCACTTAACCAGAAATCCTACACCCTAATCCGTAATCCCCAAACCTTAATCCCGAGACCGGGACTACTTCGGCACCCGCAGGGTCCGCGTGCCAAATACTGGGGTTCAGGGTTTTAGAAGCCTAAAACCTATGGATATCATAGCATGTGGGACCTGAAGCCACATTGTTTGGGTACATGGGCCCTGTATGGTTACGGTAGGTCTGGGGTTTAGGCATGCATCATGAAATAAGCCAAGGTGAGCACAGAGGTAAAGCAACAAGAGCCCATCAACAACAAGTTTCCTACCTTTTTGACAACAATCCGTCCTGGGCAGCATAATTTGAAGTTGACAATTTTTGAGACATGCAAAATCTACGTATCCAAGAAGAAATCGAAAAGCCTTTGCCGCAAGCGCAGTAAACTCGAGCCTGAACAGAACGCCCGACACCGATCCCTTCCTCTCTTCCCGAACATGCAATAGTACGCTGCGCCCGTCAACTACGATAGAGATCAAACTATCCATGATAGGGGATAATAAGGATTATATTAGGGGTTCTCTTATATTTTTATTATACCACTATTACAGGGTGGGGGGTCCTCCTAAAGTATACCATAGCATAATTCATCGTCATGGTGCGCTTGGAATACATCAGCTCCAATAGCTTCCCCCCCCTCACAAAAAAGAGGCCCTCATGTGAGACCTGCAGTCACCCTGAAAGAACTACAAACTTGACATCCAACAACCCCAGCCCTGAACCCTAGACCCAAGCCCCAAGCCTTAAGTCCTGAAAGCCCTGAAAGCCCTTAACCATATATCCCCACTTTGCCTTTGCCCCTGAACAGTTTACCACGACAAGTCTTCGGAAACCCTAGGTCCTTTAAACGGAGCCCAGACCCTGAACCTAGCTCCGTGCAATCCTTGTACATCCCTTACACAACACATTTGCGACCCATATACGCCCCCAAACCCTAGACCATGTCAAAAAGGCCCGAAAAAACCCAAATCCCTGGGGCCCAAGGTCCTGTGCAATCCTATATAGTCCATTCTCCCTACTATAAAACAACATAATGCTCAATAATTATCTATGTGACCTAAATTTCCTGAAGATTACGTTCAAAGACTACTTTTGAAAGGGGCCACCAAACAGGAACCAGGCGAGTGGTTGGTAATCAATTCACTAGTCAACGGAGAATAATTTACTTCAATAGTCAGTTGATTCATCAATTTTATAGCTTCCCCATTAATTCTTACAATCTAAGGTAAGAAAAGCAATGATTGAATTACCTAATTACACATTCAGTTTCCATGAAGTTCAAAAGGACTTTAGGGGCATCCCTATTCAATTCTTTCAAAAAATCCACTCTAAGATAACATACTTTTTCGGGCCGTGGAGTATTTTACGGAGGGGGATGTCGGTTAGTTTTAGCCGGACGGCATTTGCCCTTGTATCTTCATATGTCTATGTGTACCTACCTCTATTCCTAAGCATATCTGCTTACATGCAAAAAGCATTCTGTTTGTCATTCCCCAACACCACTTACATAACTTCGTATACAACACTATGTACAATCCCTATATGAGACGCCCCCTAAACCAATTCTAAACCCTATAGATCCTAAACTCTAATCCCTCAACCTTAATCTTGAACCCTAAACCCTAGATCCTAAACTCTAAGCCCTAAACCCTCGTCCCGGACCCTAAGCCCCAAACCCAAAGAAAACAAGCCTCAGCCAACTGCGGCTCCCAGCGGCTCTTGTTGTAATACGCCGTTTCAGCCTAAGGGTTTCAAGGTTATAGTCCCCCTTAAGTAGACAGAATTTAGGGTTTAGGGTTTAGGGTATAGGGTTTAGGGTATAGGGTTTAGGGTATAGTCCTCCTTAAGTAGATAGAATATGGGGTGTATGGGGATCTTAGTATGATGTTGGGCAATTTCATATTCTATCTACTTAGGGGGGAACTATACTCCTGCATGACCCTGAGTACCCGCTGCTTTTGGAATTATGGTATTGTAGTATGAGAAGCTCCTGCAGGATCTTGAAACCCTAAACCCTAAACCCTATACTGAGCTGCTTTTGGTTATCCCAGTTCCCCAGAATTAGGACCCTTAAGCTATAGGACAGACAGTTTTGACGAAAAATTTTTGAGAAACTCCAATTTAGTCCCGGAAAGATGGGTAGCTTTGGGGGACCCCTTGAAAGGGGTCATAGAAACCTAAATGGATATGTGGCGTTTTGGGTTTTGGGGTATTGAGATTAGTTTCTCAAAGTAGGTTCCCCATACAACATTCTGAAGGGGACATTTTCACGGGAAGCAGCCATACGAAGATCAATATGTTTGTGACCAGGTTCAGGTTGTAAGTACTCTAGGTCAAGTACTGTAGGTTAGAATTGCCCCAGAAATCTTGCATCAGCACTGTGTTTTGGGATACTAATGTAGACCCGTGATCAATAACCCCCCTCCGTTTAAGGCCCTTTATATTAGGATCCCCTTTATAATCCCATTAAGGAGAGGAGGTCATTAATCAGGGTTCTATTAAACGCTAAACTCCAAATCCTGAACCCTGAACCCCAAGTCCTAAACCCTGACCCAGCAAGAGAGGATGCATCTATAATTATGCTACTTATACCTGAGTTATAGCTACCCATGAAACTCGAAGCAGGCCCTAAGCCCTGATCCCAAATTCCCTAGCCCCAAACCCTTGAACCGTTCTGATGCTTTGGGCTCTGAAGGTTGTTGTGGAGAAATTTTGGCAGTCACTAAGAGCAACTTCACGTTGCCCAAATAAAAATGGAACCTCAAGTAGGCCTTCGGAGGACCCCCCCACCCTGTAGCGGTATAATAAGAATATAGTAGGACCCTAATATGATCCTTATTATCCCGTATAGTCACTATTACTGGGTGGGGGGTCCACCTAAAGCAGGCCCTTTCACAATGACGCGCCGTGATACAGGGCCCCTTTTAAGCTTTCATGTTTGTGGGAATGTTGTTGTTCAAAACTCCGAACCCTAAACCTTAAACCCTAAGACCTAAACCCTCGAAAATACAATCCTGCTCCAAACTGCTATGCACAGAAGGAAGTCTCATGCCTTCAGCCCTTATACCAAGTAGGAGCAGGAAGATGACAATAACTGCCGATCACAAGGGTTAGTTACCAATATCGCTTCGAGGTATATCTGTGGAACACTTAGAACACAACCATGCAAGCAATCTAGGGCCTGAGCGAGTAAAATTACGGATTGGGGAGTATGTGATAATGCGCCAGCTAGATTATGGTGGGAGAGCTTTCTAAATCATGCAGGGCCATTAACGTGGTGAAAAGGGTTCTATAGATTCCTGTAAAAACCAACCCCTTTGAATCAAGGTCAACCCACAAAGCACAATCTGAACTAAAAACCTGGTTGCCCAATCCATAGTGGTAACCGACATGGCAACCAATGCAGCCAACAAATTCAAGTAGAACGAAGAAGGCAACGCATCATACATAATTGGCGGCACGGCTTCCAGCAGCAAAGAATACCCAGAGAGCCTAATATAGCTTAATTAAGGAATTTACGTTAAGTTAGACTAGGAACCTTTATATGATTTAAGGTATATTCCTTAATCAAGGGGTATTGGGCTCCCTGGGTAGAAATTGAAGCCCCACCTGCGACAGCCAAGAACCTGGGCCAAGCTGTGTCCTACTTGGATGTTTCCCTAGATAGGGGGACCCCAACGTAGACCCCAGTTCTGGGGACCACCTGCGAAACTCCCACTTGGAGGTTGTCCTTTTGGGGAGCGGGGGGTAGACTTTAGCGGTTCGGCTTTTACTCGTGGGGTGGTCATGGGTAGTATTGTATGGTGCGTCTTTACAACCCATTTTCTGGTTACGTCTTTTAACATCTTGGAAAGAAATCTATAGAAAGATAAGAGTCCCCGTGATAGCTCGCAGCAAGGGGAGGAAAGGTTCACCTGCTAAAGAGTCACACAGAGCCGAATCATGCACGAGAAGGCGCCCTCGACGATGCGAGCGCCAAGGAATGGCTGCCAGAGTACGGTAGAAGCCCATCTAATCCCCTCCCTTATATGATATTAACCCCCGCCCCTAATATTAGATACTCCCAACATATTACAATATGCCACAAGGGGAATATTCAATACTAGTGGGTGCGGGAATTTAACATTAGGGGGAGGGGATTAGTTAGAAGAGAGTTTGCAAAACATATTGTACTATACCTGAAGAGATTACAGGGAATCATATTGGTGATTATCCAGGCTGCTATATTGTACAAATGTCCGGTCCTTGTTGCGGGCCTCCGTGAGTGCAAGTTCAGTTGTAATACGGATAAGTCTCGTCTGGAGTCCTACAGATAATAGTTCTGGGGCTTTTCTTTTCACTTCTGGTACCTCTAAATATTAGGTCCCGAAAAATACTCTATAACCAAAAGAGGCTGACAACTTTGCAAACAACCCATGTAGCTAGGGGACCCCTCCTTGCTGAGGCACCCTCTAGCCAGACATGTCGCTACGCGCAAGTTCAGGAAACAAACTTTCTGTGGGGAGATGTGGAAACTTGGGGTATGTGAAACTAAGTAGAGAGTATGCAGGAGTTGTCTGGAAGCGATGGGGGGTTGAGTGGCCCTAAACAAGCCCAAACCCTTTGCCCTGTACTATATACTCCTGAACCAGTCCTAAATCCCTGAACCTCAAATCCTAACCCCTAAACCCTAGACCCTACTCCCAAACCCCTAAACCCTAAACCTCTCTTTCATATACAATTAAAATGTTAATGGTTTAGTGGGCGAAGGTCTTCATGGGCAAGGTCATGGGTGAATCCCCTAGGCTGGAACCCTAGGCTAGAACCCTTAATGGGCAAGGTAATGGGTGAAGGGTTTAATCGGCAAGGCCTTAATGGGCAAGGTATTAATGGGCAAGGTCTGAATGGGCAAGGCCTTAATGTGCAAGGTCTTAATGGGCAAGGTCTGAATGGGCAAGCTCATGGGCGGAACCTCAGGGTCCTAGGCTGGAAAGGCTCGAGCCTTAGGCTGGAAACCTAGGGCTGGAGCCCTAGACTGGGGAGTCTAGGGTTCAGGGCTTAGCATTTAAGGTGTTTTGGAGTTTAGGGTTCCAGGCTTTCAGTTTAGGGTTTAAGGTTTAAAAAATAGGTTTCAGGGCTTATAGTTTAGGGTTTAGGGATTTAGAGTTTAGGGTATAGGTTTCTTAATGATGTGGGACCCAATAGGCGGGTGGGTATATGACCATTGTTACATAGCGGCTGAACAACTGAATGCTTGGAGTTGAGATAACCCTTTAACCCCAAACCCTAAACCCTAACCCTACACCCTAAACCCTAAACCTTAAACCCCAAACCCCAAACCCTAATCCTATACCCTGCAGCCCCAGAGCCGAGCCCCCCCAAACCCTAAACCCTAAACCCATACCTCTAGCCTGAAACCGCAAAAGCCCGATATAACGCTTAGGTTTAAGGTTTAGGGTTTAAGGTCTGTATATGATCCCCAGATCTAAACCCTGCGGTTCCCTTGCATCTTTCCATGTGACCAGCTAACACCAGACCCTGAACCCTAAACCTTGAAACCCAAACTGAACCGTTGACCCCAACAACCATTCATCCTAAAATTCCTATTCCGAGAAACCCTGGGAGCCTAAACGACTCCTGACCCTAAACCCTAAACTGTAAACATCTGAAGCTCTAAACGCTAGACCCTAAATCCTTAATCCCAAACCCTAAATACCTATACCCGTACAACCCTAAATCACTAAACCCTGTAAACCCTCAACCCTGAACCCTAAATTCCCTGAACCCTAATCCCTGAAGCCCTGAACCCTAAACCTCAAATCCCTGAACCCAAAACCTAATCCCTGAACCCTAACCTTAAATCCCTGAACCCTAAACCCTAATCCCTGAACCCTAAACCCTAAACCCTAAATCCCTGAACCCTAAACCCTACGTAAACCTAAATCCCTGAACCTTAAGCCTACAACTTCCAAGTCAGAAAGCCATCTCCGCGCCCGTCTGCGGCTCGGACTGCGCCATCCATTCCTAACCCGCGGAAGAGGGGCTTAGGATTTGGGATTTCGGATTCAGGGCTAGGGATTTAAGACTTAGGGCTTAGAGTTTAGGATTTAGGGTTTATGATTTAAGGTTTCGGATTTAGGGTTTCGGGTTTAGGCTTCAGGGTTTAGGATTTAAGGTCTAGGGCTTAGGATTTAGGATCTAGGGTTTAGGATTGAAGGATATTGGCATGGGTTAAGGGTTTAGCGTTTGGGGTCTGGAGTTTATATCGGCTTGCCATGCGCTCCCAACAGTCTTCCTGTACAGTAGAAAACTATGCGGCGTGCGCGTAGGCGCAGTCAGCAGATACTCGCCAAACACATTGTCTCTATGGAGCACCTGTCTCGGCGTACATTACCCATGGCGCGGTGGTCTACCTAGCTATGACAACATGGTGAAGGGGCTCGGTTGGCAGAGTAGTGGTCGATTTCATCTATGTTTTGAGCTGCGGTTGGAGTATAGTTTGTGCAGGCAAGGGTGATTTATCTGCAGCTTCCAGTTAAACCCTGTAAACCCTAAACCCTAAGTTGACAGTGAATATGGGTTTGGCGTTTAGGGTTTAGGGTTAGGATGTTGGCTTTAGGGTCTAGGTGGATGGAAGTAAATCTTGCACCACTCTATAACACAGCCCCAAGAGGGGTAAAATCTGCTCCATCCTAGACCCTAAACCCTCAACGGTGGTCACATAATCCTGGGATCGCTAAACACCTCGTATGCACACCATATGTGCCATTACCCTAAACCCTAAGCCCTGAATCCTAAACCCTAAATCCTAAACTGCCATAAAGGGGCCTAGATATGCCCAAGAGCTTCAACCTTACAGGCTTTGTGCGCTTAGGGGTGGAAGGTTTGGGGCTCAAAGTGCAGGCGAGCTACCTGGCTCAAGAAGGCTTACTTCGTAGCGTTCTTAGGGTTGTGTATATCTCTCCGGCCGTTTGAAGGCTGACAGGAACTATACAGGAGAGACTGTTTCGAGTGGGGAGCGGCTTGAGAGGCAGATGGAAAGCATATGATACCTTCTATGGTATAGGGTCAAAGAGTTTAGGGTTTAATGGCTTAGGGCTTAAGGGTTTGAGGCTTAGGATGGCCTAAGGGTTTAGGTCAAGGGTTTTCTTAGTGCAAGGACTCAGCCGGGCATGTGGTGGCTGCAAGGTAAATCCAAATGCCTACATCGGATCTCCGAACAGCGAAGCGGCACTCCCTCATGACTCAGACTCAGGTACTCCCTACATGCATGTTGAATCCCCAGCAGCACACCCGCAACCCCAAGCCCTAACAGCTAGGCTTAGCCCTGCAGCTTTGAGTCCAAAACCCTAAAGCCTAAGCTCCAAGCCCCAGTGTAGAAGCTGGAAGAAGTAACAAGAATGCTCTTGTACACCCCTTATATAGCTACAGCGAAACCTATCCCAAACACTTTTTCTGCCAAACTAATGCCTACACCACAGTCCCTATAAGTCCTCATTCAAAACCAGTTTCCATATCAGGCGCGTCGGTTTTTCAACTCGACTCTCCGGCATTGGAGGCCCTACTCCCAAACCATGCTTGATAAATGGGTCTGCATACTAATTTCCAGTGCTGCTGCCTCTAAACCCTAAACCCCTAAGCCCTAAACCCAGAACCCCCCCCCTAATCCCTAAAACCCTAAACCCTAAGCCCTAAACCCTAAAGGTAGGTCCCGACATCAAGCCTAGATTCCTAGGGCACACAGCTCGGGGCGTACGCTGCGGACGGTTTGGCCTCCAGACTGGTTTAGGGCTTAAGGTCCCCCTCAAGTAGATAGAATATGGAAATGGCCAATATTAGAATAAGATCCCCATATACCCCCATATCCTATCTACTCAAGGGTGACTATAGGTTTCAGGCTTAGGATTTATAGGGCTTCGGATTTAGGATTCGGAATTTAAAGCTTAGGATGTAAGGCTTAGGGTTTATGGGGTTTAGGGTTTAGGGTTCGGGGCTCAGGGCTTATGGGGTTTAGGGTCCTAGCTTTAGGGTTTATAGGGTTAAGGCTTGGGGCTTAAAGGATTTAGGATTTAGGTTCCGAGCTTTAGGGTTTAGGGTTAAGGCTTAGAGCTTATAGGGTTTAGAATTTAGGGTTCGGGATTTCGGGTTTAGGGGTAAGGCTTTGGGTTTATATGGTTTAGGGATGAGGCTTAGGGCTTATTGGGTTTAGTACTTAGGGTTTGGGATATAGGGTTTAGGGTTAAGGTTTGGGGTTTATAGGGTTTAGGTTTTAAGGTTTAGGGCTTTCAGGTTTAGAGTTTAGGGCTTCGCATTCAGAGAGGTCTGGGGGCTGATCTGGGAATTCCTCCCAAGGGGGGGCCCCAGAACCCCTAGCAATACATGGGGACCATGTTGAGGTTCTCGGCTGCGGATTTGGGGTTCCATGCACTTAGATCTAGGATATAGGGTTTAGGGTCTGGGATGCAGGGTCTAAGGGTTGGGATTTAGGGTTTAGGGTTTAGGGTTTACTAGAAATGGAGAAGGGGCTCAGGGGGCATGGAAACTTTTCAGCTCCCATCGCTTCACATCGAAAACCAGGTAGTCTAATCCTGCCCCCTCAAACAAACACATCAACAAAATTCCCGAGCCCCTCCCAGAGAGCCCCGTATAGCTCAATTAAGGGATCTTCCTTAATTCAGGGATATTGGGCTCCCTGGGCTATTGGGATCTGATTTCCGAGCCCCTGGCGCCGGGCACAGCCGAAGAGCCTCCGCCAGCATCGCAGGCCAAGGAGCCCGCCCAAGGCGGCATTGGAGTTGGCGACCAGGGAAAATCTGAGAAGCAGGACATCATGAAATTCCTAAAAGCTCCACACAGAGAGATGGATAGAGATAGACACAGAGGATAGGTACATGCATAGGCCATTTACAAAGTTCTTACTCCATGCCGCTATCACGCCCTGTACCAGGATTATCATCCTACAGCGGCTCCTTCTTGCCTTGACCCCTACCACTTGGTAAAATCAGAACAGACAATCCGCATCCCGACTCGCAATGCCACCAGGCGGCATCGATCGCTTCACCTGCTTCGCTAGGCGGATGAAGGGGTATGCTGGTTGCTGTTAGGGCACTGAATTTAAGCTAGGTATAAAGTATAAAGTAAAGACTTGGGTGATTAACCCTAAACCCTGCAATAAGCCTTCTTGGAACCTTAGGCGGGTAGCTAAGGGGTAGTAGGGGAAACCATGAACTGAAGGTCAACAATCCATGGTTCAAAGTCGAACGGGGCTTGGGATGCCTGTTTGGAAGTCATACAGTTCTATAGGTTATTAGAATTCAGGGGTGAGGGTTTAGGGTGTAGGGATTAAGGTTTAAGGTTTAGAAACTAGGATCTAGGCTTTAAAGGTTTAGGGATTAGGGTTTAAGTTTAGGAAGTCATGCTAAATCAACGTGCCTGTGTAAGTCAAACGTCTGTGCCGTCCATCCCTGACCCCAAATGGTTGTGATGCATCCTTGATTCAGCCCAAGCCCAACACCCCAAAGCCTGGGCTCTCGATCCCGAACCCTAATCCGTCCTAAACCCTCAACCCTAAAAAGAGATAGCTTTCTGGCTGCAAGGACCATTGCAGTCCCTTCCCAGAAATGCCCGAACCACGCTCATGCTTCCCTCTTGGAGACTCGCTATTACTACGACAGTCCGAGTAGTTTGGGTCTTTGCAGGGGGACCCCTATTGACCCTAAACCCAAACCCTCAACGAGACCAAGAAGAGACAATACCTGCCTGCGAGTGCAAATCATCCTCCCATACCCTGAGGGTCCAAGGACCCAAAGAATAAGGTTTTAGGGCCCAAATACCATTAATAGTATAGTATTTGGGCCCTAAAACCCTATTATTTGGGTCCTTGGACCCTTAGGGATAGACTTGATTCTCAAATATGATTTACAGTGCAGGGCCTAAACCCTGCGGTAAACCCTGACTCCGAAGTCCTAAGCCCTAAATCTTAAGCCCTACCTAGACCCTCCAATGTAGTACCTTTTCGGTAATCCTATAAAAGTCCTAGCCCAAAAAACCATACCAAACCCCAAAAAGACTACCTGTGGCCATTCAAACTGCTATTCACTTGTAGCATCATGACCACAAATCCCATGACCAGGTCCGACCAGGTAACTCTAAGAAGTTATATGATATATAGTCTCACCTCCTAGTACGTATACCCCTGAATAACCCCTATAGTACTACCCTATATAACCCCCTATACAACACACTTTAAGGAGTTTAGACTACAGCTCATATGCTCCTTTTCGCATCAGCAACGCTTCTCCCCTTTGAGAAGTTTAGACTATACCTCATATCTCCTACACAGAAGCTTCGTGAGACGCCCTTGGACTCAGAACTCATAATACACGGACTCACGAACAGCATCGTGTGAGACAGGGAACTTCGCGCTTGCAAATTCTCATGCTGGTCCCAGAAGTTCCTGTTTGAATACACGGAAACAATGTATCTGACAGTACATTGTCCCTCCGAAAGCGTGTTTTACGCATGCCCTCCATCTTCCCTACACGCACAGGAAGGATACACCGGACCGCTGCCTCCCCTTGTCATCACCCAACATGTGCCAACAAACTTCACTTTCACTTTAATGACATTTGCTAGGTGTCATCTAGCTGTCATCGTTTGGAACTAATGGACTTGTGAAGTTTCTAACATGATTTGGCACAGGTTCGCATGTCAATTGACATGAGCGGTTCAATCGACGGGTTAAGCAATAGTGGTGCTGGTGATGGTGGCGAGGGCTGTGGCTGTAGCGGTGGTGGCAATGGTAAGGAGCCCGCAGCGCTGATGCTATAATTCACACAACTGGATTGGCCCCTAAAGACCTTGAAAAATATTAGTATACAGGGTCCCTCATTAAGGCCATTAGGCAAAATACTAAATATTTCAGGGGCCTACCCAAACAATTTTTACACTGATCCTAGTGCAACCCGCCGCGAAACCTGAGTTCTTCTACCATGAAACCCGAAACACTGAATCCTGAATCCGAAGCACCAAACCCTATCTAGCAAATTCCAACACATCGCCTGCCTGGGGCAAATAGGCACGCGATAGGCTGTCCAAGACTGACGACACGGAGCCAACGAGGTGACCGTTTCCTTAGGGATTAGGGTTCAGGCCTTAGGGGTTTCAAGAAAAAGGGAGCAAAGGGATTGGGGTCACAAGAGTTGTTTGAAGATCTGACATTTTGTGTCTGCTGATCCGTTTATTACTTGTCTTGCTTAGTAAATGAAAACACGTTGAATTTCAGCTAGCTTCAAGGCTCAACTTCATGGTAAGGGAGTTCGGACATGGTGTGGCAACTTCACACTGCCTAGGGTTTAGGGTTTAGGATCGTACGAAGGAAGTCTAGATCTTTCTTAGCTACTACAGCTTCACCAACCCAGCCCGAAAGAAGCAGCAAAACGGCCGTCTCACCAAAAATGGCACCACTTTGGTGGTTTCAGAATATCGGGGTTTAGACAGGGGTTATGCAGGGAACATGTTGAGAAACTCCGATAAGGTAGTTCCCCAACAGGGCTCCCCTACTACCCCCCTCTATACCAACGCCTCTAGTATCCCCCTTAATTGAGATGCTTTAAGGATAAATAAGCAGAAATAAGGTTCATTAAATTATAACCCCGTTCCCAAGCTTGGCTTCCTTAATATGATGTTATCGGTAAACTTCCTCTGACTGGGGCTTTGCTCTTCAGGAACATATCCAAGCGGTTCAGCACATGCTGCGAAAGTGAACTGTAGCTGTGGGCGGGTACTGGTTGAGTGTTACGAGCGCGTGAGTTATGTCGCATCACTGTACA
>CAJNIZ010042717.1:41868-54012 GCA_905231905.1 Symbiodinium pilosum
GGGTTTAGGGTTTGTAGGGGTTTGGGGGTAGGTCAGGTATAGGCGTATAACAATCACGGAAGAATATTACTCGCAATAATAAAGAATCAACTGGAAAGAAAACTCAAGATTAAATGTGTTTTGAGGTTATGGAAATTAGTCAGAACCAGCCCTACATAATGAATCCTTCAGAAGCGCCTCTATCATACCTTTACACTCCCTGTGTATTTTGTAAGAAATTCCCGTATCCCCGCACATCGCAATCCAAAGCCGAATCACCCAACCACAGCTCTAGCATAGCCCAGCTACAAGCAGATATGCAGCTATCTCAAGTATACGCACGTACCGCATGTACTAAACCCTAACCCCTAAACCCCAATCCCGATATCTATGCACCCTGAACAAACTCCTCTGAAACCCCCTCAACCCCTTTTAAGGCTCTAAATCCAAACCCCCCAAAACCCTAAACCCCCAAATCCCCAAATCCCTAAATCCTAAACCCCAAATCCTTAAACCCTAATTAAGCCCTTAACCCCTGAACCCCGAAGCCCTAAAGCCTAAACCCCAAATCTCTAAACCGTAAACCCTAAAGCCCTAAACCCTAAAGCCCTAGACCCTAAAGCCCTACACCCTAAACCCTAAAGCCCTAAACCCTAAGCCTAAAGCCCTAAACCCTAAAGCCCTAATCCCTAAACCCTAAAGCCCTACACCCTAAACCCTAAAGCCCTAAACCCTAAGCCTAAAGCCCTAAACCCTAAAGCCCTAAACCCTAAAGCCCTACATAATAAATCCTTCAGAAGGCCCTTCATCCCTGAACCCGCTACCTCCAAGTATACCCCGAGCTCCGCACATGGCGGTGCCGAACACCACGCAGTGAGCCGGGGGCCGCTCGTCCGCTTCCTTAAACGCCGATTTTTTGGGATTGGGGTTTAGGGTTTAGGGTTTCGGGTTTAGGGCTTAGGGTTTAGGGCTTAGGGTTTAGGGCTTAGGGTTTCGGGTTCAGAGCTTAGGGTTTGGGGTAGCAAGAAGACGTTTTTCAACCCCAACCGTCAAAAGATGTCGATAGCAGGGTTTTTATTTGGCGTTGGGTTCCCAGAATCCTCTTATGAAATAAAACGAGATTTGTAATACTTAAATATGGTTCCGGTCATGAATTTGTTTTTATTGCATTTGAGAAATAGGACTGGGGTGACTAGGGAATCAAAGCGAACCTGGAAACAGCAAATTGCAAAGAGTTCATATAATACTGTGGGGGAGAACAAATGGAAGACAGATTGGACATGAAAGGGAACCGGGGTTTAGGGCTTGGGTTCCAGGTTGAAGGGTTACAGGGCCTGCCGAGCGGTGTATAAGGGTATGCATATGCATATATATGTGTCTGGACATCCGGGATATTATTTAAGGTATTGGAGTTTGGCGTGTAAGTATGAAGGTTGAGCGGGCTTAGTAAGTCAGATGGTGATAGGGTCGCACGAGGCTATTGCTTTTAGGGATGTCGCGGTACAAGGAAGCGGATCTCTCCCGATAATCTCTGAACGCCAAGCCTGAATGCAGCAATCTTAGCAAACACCCGAATTGGCTTTTTTTGTGTATTGCTGAAGTGTAACTTTCCATTCCTTCTTGGGTTATGACGATGTTTTAATTGGTAACTTGCTCCGACAATGACCTGAAACCTTTACAATAGACTCCTAAGCCCTAAACCCTTAATCCTACACCCTAAGCCCGACTCAAAGCGGTCCGAGGCTGGAGGCTGCAAAGCCTGAAGCTTGGCCACTCTAAGAGTCAACACCCCAAGGGTCCAAGGACCCAAACAATAGGGGAATAGGTCCCAAATATCATTAATGTTATAATGTTTGGACCCTGGGGCTCCATTATTTGGGTCCTTGGACAATTAGGGACAGAAAGTGTAGTTGTATTTCTAGTATATCTCTCGTATATTCCCTATCTATGTCTACTCATGCATGGGCGGTAAGAGAGCATAACCCCAATCCGTAAGCCCCCAAGCCTTGAACCTGAACTCAAAAAACCAGAGTCTTAAACCCTAGGTTTCCCACAATCCGTCTATATTCTACAGATTCTAGACCCTAACACCGTTCAAACCCTAAGCCTATAGCTGGGGCCGCTGCTGCAGCTGCATCCACCACTGTCCTGTCACAGTTCAGATAGCCCCTGGTATTCAGGGCAAAAGTAAGAAAGCCTCCAGAAAGGCTGTGAGGGCTTGGGGCTTGGATCTGAAGTTTCGGGGTTTAGGTTTAGAGGGTTGCGGTGCAAAGGCACCGGTACTTCCAATGAGGAGTAAAAGCAGGTATGCGGTATCGACACACGGTTAGCATTTGGGTCTGAGGAAACCCCAAAGAACAACCCCACAGAATATCGTCAATCTTCATTGTCATTCAACGCACGTACAAGTACTTTCAAACGAGAAAGAGAACCACAGCAATGCGGTGAAAAGTGCCTGCGCTCATTATGATGTCGTTGATGGCGATGATGGCAGAAGTAAGAAGCATCCCTTCCTGCCTGAAGTACCCTCCATTTGGAGTGAAGTCGCTATGCTTAGCACAGTCCTAAATGGGCATTTCCAAGACAAAGGGTTACGCTACCCCAAACATTATGTTCCACGCTATGCAGCCCCCTAACCCTAAAACCCTGAATCCTAAACCCCATACCGCACCTATTTGGAGGAGCCTGGGACTGGTTCATCAAGCAGTATTGCCTCTAAACATATTGCAACTTGGATGTTGTTCTACCATTCACCCCTATAGAACCCTATATCATCGGTTTACAGGGCTCCTACACCATCAATCCCTACATAGTCCATGTAAACGGACCCAAAGAAATCACTGTACAAGACCTTTCCCCGTGTAATCCACGGTCAATTTTTACCCAAACAATTCAGGGACATGGGTTCTTTATGAAGGACTTTATGTGGGACCATGCTAAAACTGCAAGCGGGGCCGCCATGTCCACTGCTAAGGGTCCTTCACCAATAATAGTACAATAAACCCTGCACCCTAAACCCTCAAGGGTGCCTTAATAAGGCTGATATTAACCATACTCACCCTAAACGCTAAACCCTAATCCTGAATCCCTACAAGCAGGTCCTTGGAGTTCCCCAGTAGTTCCGGCCAGATGCAACAACATCCAGCAAGGAGCCAGGTACCTCTACACTGTGACTTAAGGTTTGGCTTGGGGTGTAGGCTTTAGGGTCTGGGGTTTTAAGGTCTACGGCTTCTAGGCGGCCAAAAGTTTGCTCTCGGGGTGTAGAGGAATCTCTGGAATTCAGGGCTTAGGGCGTGAGCGTCCTCAGCTTTCCCGTCCCAAATCGGGTTCCTTTGGCGACTCTGCCGATACGGGGCATATGGGTATGATAGGGCTTCGATTGTAAGGTTTATTGCCTAACCCTAATAACGAGTTACTGGGCTATGCAACTATGGGGTATTAAGAATCCAAAAACCATTAGTTAGGTAACTGGGAGCTTTTGAATAAGTTCAGGCGTATTGTTTTGAGTTAGGATTTAAGGTTTAGGATTGAGGGTTTAGGGGTGGCCGCTCCGGCTTGGGGTTAAAGGCTTAAGGTTTAGGCTTAGGGCTACTCAATACTGACGGGTTAAGGTTGGCGTGTATTTATGATTACCTATAGTTTTATGAGATATACCTACCATCTATTGGGTAGTTACTACTGAACTATATGTATATGGGGCTACAGATAAGGTCTAAGTGGCTCAGGCCAAGGGTTAAGCGCTTCGGGCTTGGAGTTTAGGGATTGCAGCCCACGGTTTCGGATGGTATTGAACCCAAAAAGATCCCTATATGTCCCCACACCCTTGTCAGCAAACCCTGTATACAGAGTTTGCCTGCGCAGGGGTTGTATATGGATAGATTAGGATTGAGAGGGTTCTGGGTCTTGGTGATTTTTCCACAGCCGCACCCCTTGCATATTGTGATGGGATTATCCGGGTAGTTTGTTGGAGAAGCCCGCGTATTGGTACTGTCCAAAGAAAGAATTCACGAATTGTGTAGAGGACTTGGAATCCATTTGTGGATATCATCGTCCGCACCAATGAAAAAAACAATCTTGAATGGGTAGAATGGGGCTTCAAATATACACGGTCAAGAGTGTCTGGGGTTCAGGAATCTAGGTGTAGGACCCTGATCAGCATCACGACAGCACATGAATTACAGTGTAACAGCGCCAGGTAGATGGCGTTTCTCGCACTTGATGCCCCTGCGGCGATGTCTCGAGCCATGTCTTGAGCTCGAGCATCGGCCAGAGCGATGGCCGCCCTTGCTTGGATCATTGCCAGCTCGCCTTGTCGGCCTCCGAAAGAAACCTATCAAGTCTATCTGGGCAGGGTCGTGGCACAGATGGCTACGAAGATCATGGGGGTTCACGTCTAAAACCATGCCTAGTGTCAGCTCTAAAGTCCATACATAGTACCTAGCCAGAGCCTGCACAGCTTTGCTGAGCTTAAGGGTTCAAGCGTTTATGGCTTAATGCCTCAGGGTTTGTAGGGAATATGTGCGGGCTGTTTTGGAGATTATGTAGGAATTCTTGATCTAGGGATCCTTCCCCTGTCCCCATCTAAGTTCACTAGAGTTTAGGGTTGAGTGAAAATAGGTGAATATTGTAAGAAACCGTATCGTATACAGATTACTACAACTACTTGAAACTAGCATCCTCGAGGCACTAGAATTGAAAAGAGACCCCTTGTGCAGCATAATCTAGTCTATACGGCACCTGGGACCCTACAAGGGATACGGGAGCCACTGTAGATCCCAGGTTTTGGGCCCAAAAGAAGCCCAAACAGAGCCCTGTGCACCCCTTGTAATAACTTAACGTCCATTTTGTTTTCCATGTTTGTCCAGCTCATTCTGCATTCCTCCCCTAAGCCCTTAATAACCCAAGCCCTAATAGTAGTTGACTTTTTCGTTTCCATGAACAGCACACAAAACCCTCAACCGTAAACCCTAAACCCTGAACCCTAAATACTGAAGCATCAGCCCTCAGCGGAGCCTCAACCCCTGTATAATCTCCGTAGAATCCATATGAAGAACATCCCATTACTTAAGCCCCTACAATACTTATAGTTTCCGTTTTCTTTTTCATTCCTGACTACCCCCTATTCTATTCTAGCCTTATATATATCCGTATATGTCCATACGAACCTCGAGAAGCCCGTATTTATCCCTTTATAACTTACGTACCCCACCTCCAACCTCAACCCATAAACCGCTAAGCCCTAAAGCAAATAAATCCTAAGCCTTAAGTGTAAACCCTAAATCCCTAAACCTAAACCCTAAATCCCTATCCCCCACCTGCCCCCTCCACCCATTGCATTCCCTAGCCCGAAACCCTAAGCCCTAAACCCTTTTAAGGAGTCCCCAGCCAAGGTCTGGGCTCTGCTGTGCTTCAGGTGGCAAGCCTGGGGTCCCGCAGGCGATAGGAGGATGCCTGAATTCCAAAGGGCTCCTAGAGATTTTGAGGGTGTAGGTCGAAGGTTTGTAGGGTTCAGGGATTCGGGTGTAGGGATAGGGCATGAAGGTTTAGGGATGAGGGGTTAGGGCGGCTAGGGTTTAGGGATTAGGAGTTAAGGTTTAGGGTTTAGGGAGAAGGGATTAGGGTTTAGGCGTAAGGGATTACAGATTAGGGTTGAGGGGGTAGGAATTAGGGATGCCTGAGACCCAAAGAATTCGTAAACAGTTTGAATTATTGGGGTTATAGAGTATATATATATAGTTTACAGAAGGGCTCCTAGGGTAGCTTAGAATTTTGGTGCCCATTGAAGGCTTGGGGCTTGGGGTTATTTTAGGGTTTTAGGTTTCAGAGTTGCGGCTTCTGGGTCTCGTCCCTAAACCCAAAAACTTTACATCCTAGACCCGAAGGGCTCCCAGGGAATGTGGGAGGATCATGCTGGGCCCTCATCATCTCAGCCTTTTCCTCAGGACTGGAATCCTCCAGAGCATGCAACATACTGAGTGATTTCTTCCACCTAAATCCCTAAACCCTAAACCCTAAAGAGTAGTTTCCATGGTCTTTTCCATTATCCCAATATAACCCCTATATACTATAGTAGGGTTCCCGAGAATGCCTAGGTGGATAGTCCTTCACCCCGGGCACCTCACTGGACATCCCAGTCTGTGTTTCTTCTCCCGCCGAGGTAATTCCTGAACACAAGCTGGGCCTTGTTCAAAACTAAAACCATTCACCCTCAACCCTAAACGCTTCGGATTCCTCCGAGCAACCTGATCGCCCTCCTGATTCCAGAAGCAATCGCGCGGATATCTCCCCTGGCAGCATGGACGTCGTCCCACGTTTCTCCATGATAGAGTTCCCAATTGCATGGACCAGGATTGGTGAATACGCCAGTTGGGCCCACAAGTTCATTGGAGGACCAAAAGATGAGCGTGTCTACCTGGACGTCAGATCCGGCACCTTCAAGAAGAGTGTCCATTAGCTTCTCGGCTTGACCAACGAGGTGAATAAGCTTGGCGCCCCACATGTCCTTTTGCAGGGGTTTAGGGTCTGCTGCCCCATTCTCCGAATCACACAATCCCAAGCATCAAATCGAAGACCCGGCGCCCTGGCTTTAGCCTTTAGGGTGAAGGGTTCACTCTGACTCTCTGACTCCACGCGCTACGATGATCGATACGGATACAACATCAAGAACAAGCCCCAATTCATACCATTCACCATAAACCCTAAACACTATGTGTACTCTCTTCTTCCCTACAAACCCCCAGGTTGAGAGAGGGGGAATAGTAGAATAGGGTTGGCTGCAACTACCGGCCCCAAAAGCCCCGTATTTGAGAAATCTAGGGTTGAAGATTGGGGGGGCATGGAGCCAAACACAAGCCTTTGCAATTAGAATACGTAGACAAGGATTGTAAGGGGTAATTTAGGTAAGGTAATACCAAATCCCTAAACGCTCAACATTAATCTACATTCTGAAAAGCCAGCTTGACACGTGCTTTCGATACCCCAAGGCCATGATCCGCAGACGTACACTGTAGTTAGGGTTTAGGGTTTTGGGTTTTGGGTGCCCAAGTACCTCCTTCCCCACCAAAAGTAAACATGACGCTACATCTTAAACTCTGCCCTAAGGGTCCAAGTACCTAATAATCACAGATTTGCACAAAACCTGTACTGTACTCAGTATTACCCTAAACCCAAGTACCTAATTATTGGGTGCATGGACCCTGAACCCCAAACCTAAACCCTATAGGCGTATATACACCTATATATCCCCCTTCAAAGGGGACCTAATGATTGGGTACTTGGACCCTCTGGGTCTGAATCCCAAACCCCGAGCCAACACAAACCCTATCCAGCTGCAGATGGTGGGAAGTCCTTTACCACTCGGGATCCCCAAAATGCTGTATACACTAGGACTATAAACCTAAAACCAGAGCCCTATATAACCCCATTATGGTAGAAGCCATTTGATTTTCAGTTATCCCAATATGACCCCAGTATACCTAACCCTAAACCCTAAAGCTTAAAACTTCCAGGGGTGTATCCCCTAAACCCTAAACCCTACACCCTGAACCCTGAACCCTGAACCCTGAACCCTAAACCCTAAACCCTGAGTCGGTTGATGCGCCTGCGTTCTCCACACTCGGCCTTGGCAGCTTGCAACGCAGGATTTCTATCCCAGAGGGTCCAAGTACCCAATAATCAGGTCCGCTTTGAAGGGGGATATATAGGTGTATATAAGGGTTTAGGTTTGGGGTTTAGGGTCCAAGTACCCAATAATTGGGTACTTGGGTTGAGGGTATATTTAAATGATAATTACAATACAGGTTTTGTGCAAATCTGTGATTATTAGGTACTTGGACCCTTAGGGTATTGGAAACTGCAAGAGAATCGGTGGCGTCAAGTTGTTTTTGGGGGCTGAAGGATGCGACAGCTGCAGGTAGAAGATCGCTCCATGACTCCTCCTCGTGCTACTGCTGCTACTACTTCGTCTACTACTACCAGTCATCAGGGACGTGGTTCCCAAATAAAAGAACTGAAGCAAATTCGGTTCAGGGTTTAGCGTTCGGACAACATTCAGGGTGATGGCTCATCTCAGGGTGACGGTTTCGGGTTCGGGGTGTAGTGCAGCAGTCCCCATATAATCTCGCATAGCAATCTCTATATCATATGCCTTGGCTGCCTTCTAATCACCTGGGAATAAATGACAAATCTCGAATAGGCCCCCCTGAGCCCCTGCACAACGGTGACAGAATTGAAGATGAAACTGCTGTAATGTAAATCCAGGGCAGCTACACGGCAGAGTGCCTTGTGTAAGACGTATTATGTGTATATGCAAATATGGGCTATAGTCTCAACCCATAGTATTCCCCTTGATAACCCCCATGACACTGCCCTATATAATCCCCTAGATTTAAGGAGCTTAAACTATAGCTCATATGCGCACATATCTCCGACCCACCGCTAGATCTAAAGGCCTCATATACCCTTGTTCCCGTTGCATAACTTCCTTCCCTGAAGAAGCCTTGGATATGTTTCCTTCCCAATGCTCTGTTAATGGTCATCCTGAGAAGCCTATGAACTCCTTTGAGGTTCCCATGAAATGAGGAGTGAGGTCGCATTAAGATGTAATGAATATCGGGTTTGAGGCCTTCTCACCGGATTGGTACGGTTTCTATGGAGACGGCTATAGGATCCATTCCTGCACTCCCTACTAACCACCAGGAACGTAAATCTCTAAGAAAGTGACCACATCAAATTAGGAGTGTCCATAAACAGAAGACCCCACTGTAGGCCTCGATATGTACTTTCACAGTACAACAAAAAATTTCAAGCGACCGACCTCTTGGCGCTCGTCATGCGCATCTGCGCCTGGGAGGGCTTGAAAGGCTGTAATGCGTCTGAAAGGGCCCAGGGTCGGGTTAGGGTCGGCGGTTCGTTAGGGCTTTTGGATTCCAGCTTACGGACCGTCCGCATCAACGAATGATGTGAAGGTTAAAGAGTAATTGGCAGGTGCTACTGGTAGACGAAAATGAGAAGGGTTTTTCCTCGCCTGAGGATATCAAAAGAGTGGTGCCTTGACGATACAAGGCTGCTTGTTGGGTTGAAAACTACTTAACCCTAAACCCTAAACCCAGAATTGCGCAAACTCAGGGGCTCCCATACCGCAACCAGAACATCAGCATCCCTGTTATCCTGCCCACAACGACAGTGGTCTTGAGTTTTGACAAATCCTCAAATAAATGGGTTTGGGTTTAGGTTGAACTGCTCTAAGCCATAAACACTCGGCTCCCCCTCTCAAAGTCTTGTGCCCCCTTCGCCACCGAAGTATACGGATGGCCATGCATAGGGCCTAGAATTCAACATGTACCAACTTCCAACATAATTAGTTCTTAGGTCTATTTGAACTACCCTATACTATACTTCTACAGGGAATCCAGAACCAGACCACTAGTTTATCATTGAGGCCCCTACATTACCCTACTACAATTGTACAACAAGTTAGAAGGCAGCACCGGTCTGGCTCTTGAGGTTTCTACATTAAGGCCAAACCCTAAACCCTAAACCCTTTCGAAGGACGGTGGTCTTTGTAAGGCTCCTCTCCGGCTTTCACATTCAGTCCAGGGAGGGTCAAGCACCCGGCGTCCCACACTCAAACCTTACACCATGCACCGCCAACCTAAACACCAAACCCCTAACCCTAAACCCCAAACACTAAACCCTTAAACCCAAACACTAAACCCTCTACCCCAAACACGAAACTCTAAACCCCAAAACCCCAGAGACTAAGCTCTAAACGAGCCGTCCTTCTGCAGACCTTTGTTTAGAGACTGGTCCACGGGTGATTCTGCAGGGCTGGGCATCTATTGAGAGCAACGTCAAAAATTCAACCGGCAAACCCAGACACTAAAATAACACCTCCAATACTTCTCTATGTAATCCCCTCTATAATCCCCTTTAAGGAGTTTAAACCCCACAGCTTATACAAGCCCTTTAAGGAGTTTAGACTACAGCTCAAAGGGTTCCGGGTCAAGGGTTTGCAGGCGGTCTCTCTGGTGGGTTCCATACCCTCAGCCACCCTATGTGGCTTCCAAGGGGTTAGGGAGCTGAGAAAGAGAGGGTATAGTCTAGTGGTGGTTTAGGGTGTAGGGCGTAGGGTTGATTTGGGGTTAGGGTTTAGGGTATAGGAATTTAGCCTTTGTGAGCGCTACGTAAGCATCATGCCCTGACAATCCGGAGTAGGCACATTTACATGGTTTAAGGATCAGGGATTGGTAGCTACATTACGAATACTAGGAAAATCTAGATCCTAATGGGTGAGCACAGCCGCCTATAGGGTATTCCAAGGCTATAACTTTGCTAAATGAAGTTTCCCCCCAACAAAAAGGTACGAGGCAACAGCCTTAGTACTTTGAATGACAAGTAAGAGAAGGTCGTGCCTTTGCGACATACCCACGTGCTAGGTGCCCGACCGTAAGCTGGCGTGCACGCTCGATGTTGTTTTTCACGAGCTCCTGGCGTACGGGACTGCTGTTTTTTCCCATCCCTACATGGTCCCTACATGTTGGGGGCAGAATAACCCCCCTACATGGTCCCGACATTTTGGGAGCAGAATAACCTCTCGAAAAAACATGCTAGTTACTAGTTTTTTGCTAGCCACGGAGAGTCTTCGAATATCAGAAAATAGAAATGCCCAGGTTGGGCCCTACAGTCGATAAATGACGCCCAACTTTGAGCCATTTGCAGAGGGCTTGACTGTTCCGAGTTCTGGGAAGGGGAACATGCCACGGGCGGTTTAGGGTTGATATTGCGATTATATACGGGTTCTGTTGGGATAATGGACAAGAAAATGGAAACTACTATAATGGGCTATACTGGGGGTAGCTATAAAGGAGCATCAATGGAAACTCAATGGAGAAAGGGATCCAAACTGGCGTGTGTAGGGACATATCTATTTGGAATAAGGCTTTAACAATTGTGGCCCTGTCCTGGCTGTAGCTATGGCGGAGATTAAGCCCCCGCAAGTCCTACTACTGCATGTAGTTGGGTAGTTACAACTAGACTGACTACCTGAGAACCCTCCAATAAGCATTTCCGTTTTTTTGGAAGCTAAACCAAAGTCAACCACATTTTCACATGGGTGGTTGTCAAAATTATGGTCCCTTTTTGGGTACCCTAAATATTAGGTGCCGTATTATAATAGGGACCCAAAGAGGGACCATAATTTTGACAACCACCCACATCCCTTAGTACAGTTGAACCGGGGGGTGATATCTACCCTGGAGGCTGGACCTTCAAGTGCTAGCTCTTCCTGCTAGCTGTGGCCACAAGGCGTAAATTTTGGTGTTCGAAACGCAAGAAGGATTCACTGACTTTTCTATGCCCTTCCAGAAACCCGCATCCGGTCGTCTTAAGAAGCCTCTACAGATCCAAACGCAAACAAGGCCTGACCTTATATTGTAGGCCTTCTATACGGGGCTGCTGTTAAGGCACTTGGATTACCGTAATATGAGTATGTCGAAGAAATTATGTTCCCGAACAGCAACTCAGGATAAGGACTGGCAGAAGTCAGTTTGATGGCCTGCATGTGATGACATTCCCAAACCCCCCACAGGATCCAACAAATGGAACCCCTAAACTATGGCTCCATTACTACATGAGGGATCATGAGGGAAGCTAGTGGATGATTCGGGCCCTAAACTTAAACCCCTAAACTCTTAAGCGTTAAGCCCCTAAACCCTAAAGCCTCTTACCGAAACCCCCTCAAGCCTTAAACCCTAAACCCCTAAACGCTAAACCCCAAAACTCCGAACACCTAGACCCTGAAACTCTAAAACCATAAACCCCAAAACTCTAAAACCCTAAACTCCAAAACTCTAAGCCCCTACGTAAACCCTCAACCATCAACCCTAGCATCCTTTAGCGGGGTCTGGGTTCGAGGCTGGAGACTGCCCCCAAAGCTTGCAACCCCTGCACTTCAATCTGGTTAGTTGGACCTGTAACCGTAACCACAATCTATAGACTAGGGCTTAGGGTTTTAGAGGTTTAGGGTTTAGGGTTCTACGGGTTCAAGAGGGTTTAATCTAGTAGTAATTACCCTTGGCAGCTGTACGCTCCCTGAACTAGGGGCTAGATAGGGGTATATAGAGATAACATAAGGCCCATAAACTGTACGTAATTGGGGTTACAGGT
>CAJNIZ010042718.1:10456-26487 GCA_905231905.1 Symbiodinium pilosum
ATGCCAGTTTGGGTTTGGGGGTGGCTCGAGGCCTTTCGTTCCTTTAGATGGTGCCCTGACTGGATGCTCCCAATCTTGAACAACGATCAACAATCTTGTCTGGGCCTGGAAGCTTGTGCTTGGAGCAGAATTCCTGATCTGAAAGCAAGGCCTGGAGGCAACCCAAGTTCCTGGGAGACCCCTGCATGGCAGGTTTCAGGCCCCTGGCAGGCCCCGCTGCAAGGCCTTTGGGAGGCTCTAGAAATTGTCAAAATAGGACTCTTGGGCCCCGGAGAGGCCCTTGAAAAAGAACGATTTGAAGGTTGCATCGCCTCGCCCCAAGATACCTTATTCCAAGGGCGACCTGACGGGTCACTCGCCAGCGGCCTGCCGGGCTTACCGCGCAGCCCACAGCTGCCTGTTGGGACTGGGAGCTCTGTCGCCCGCCGGAGGGCTCTAGGCTGCCTCGCCTGCCGGCTTCGGCGCGTTCGCCCTGCTCGACGGCCCCGGGCTCACTCAGTTTGGGGTTTAGGGTTTGGGGTTTAGGGTTTGGGGTTTAGGCATTAAGGTGTAGGGTTTGGGGTCTAGGGCTTAGGGATTAGGGTGTAGGGATTAGAGTTTATTGTCTAGGTTTCGCCACCCACCTGCTAACCGTTAACACCAACTTTACTTGGAGGTTCAAGGTAAGTATAACCCAACTATAGCTGGCACTTATAACCCAGGTACAAGCAGATCCGGGGACGCTGGAGGCTCTTCAGAATTACCGTGAACCTCCAAGTAGATTGGAGGAAACATATACCATTGATGCTTTCCCGACGGTGTCCACATCTGTGGTTTAAGGCTTCGGGCTTACAATTGAGGAGCTGGGATATATGAGCTGTAGTCTAAAATCATACTCCCCTACATATTCCCCCATAGAACCCCTTGAAGGAGTTTGGACCATAGCTCATATGGGTTCAGTGTCTAAGGTTGAGGCCTGCAGGCTCAGGGCTCAAGGACTCGGTGCTTCAAGCTTAAAACTGTTTATCAATACCTCAGAGCATGGCCCCTAAACCCTAAACCCTAAACCCTGATTCCTAAAACCTAGAGCCTAAACCCTAAACCGCCCAAACCGCATTCAGAGCTACCCTAAGCTCTAAGTCCTAAGTTTTCAAGGCGCCTCTGCGCGCTTTGTACTGTGGATGGAAGATATCTTGCGCCCCCCGCATCCTTGTAATGGGAATCGCAATACTTTAGGAAACCTGACCGGTTTAGGGCTTAGCATTCGAGATTTTGGATTTAGGCACTATCCGAAGAAATGGACCCAGAAACCCTAAAACCCAACCCACGCCTTCTCACCGCACACCTCGAGCCCTAAACCCTAAACCTCAAGTCTTAGAGCATTGAATAAATTCTGAAACCCAAACCCTAAACCCTGAATCCGAAACCGTACACCCTGAAACATTGAATCCTAAACTCTAAAACCTACACCCTAAATGTACTGTCTGAGCCGTCCACTCCATGGCCCCTGCGAATCGGGCTTCCTCCAAGGAAGATGCTGACTTAATGAAAAGCCTAAAAAGATGAGTAGATCTGAGGATTGAGAGCTTGTGATTTACAGACATCAGGGTTTGGGGCTTCGGATTTAGGGTTTTAGGGTTTGGGGTTTAAGGCTTGGGATTAAGGCATTTGGGCTCCAGGCTTAGGACTGAGGGGCCCAAACGCTTCGAACAAAGCTCGGGGTACATAGCGGGAACAAGGGAATATATATATATATATATACGTGTATATGCAGAAAATCCCCTTGTTCCCGACTAACCACCAGTAAGTATGGAATTTCAAATGGAAAAGAAAATGGACCTTGGGGCTATAGAGGGCTGCAGTCAATAATTCCTTATGTAGCCAACGGACATGTCGTCCTTGTTAGAGAACATCTTCGGGACGATAGTAGAATACCAAAGGGACCCCTATGAAAGGGTCCCTTGGTAAGCCTAACACTGACAGTAGCACAATATGAGCCATAGTCTAAACTCCTAGTATCCCTCTTACTGTGCCTATAGCAGTCCCTTATATAATCCCCTGTATAATCCCCCTTTAAGGAGTTTAGACTATAGCTCATATGAGGTTCAGGAACTTTCCGCTCCTGCAACCTTACACCCCGTCACACCGTACCTTTCACTTCAGCCACTCTATTCTAACCAGAATGCGAAGCCAGTTAAGGACTGAATTTCATGGATTCCGGTGCTGGGGACTGTTGGTTGAGTTCCGGAAGGCACGATCTGTACCTCCCGCGACATGAAACTTGCGTCGATAATTGAGGCTGCAGGCACCTCCTTGGAAACATCTCGTGCCAGCAAGGATTCACTCCTCTGTAGGCTGACTGCGAAGCCCTAGCAGTCCTGGCAATAGCAAACAGAAGAGGCGATAGGATTATACCTAGACATAACTTGTGCATTTCCCTGCCCAGAAAAGATGTTCGGGGGTGGTCAAACATACGGCCATTGAAACTTCCAATCTTATAGTGCATCCCAAAGCTTAAGAAAACAAATGCAGCTTCTGAAATTTGTACTCAACAACGGCCCAAAAGAATGAAGGAAGGGTGACAGGCCTCGATGCCTGCTGGGGACGGCCTTGTCCTTGCTGCAGGGATGGGTTTAGGGTTTTAGGGTTTTAGGGTTTTAGGGTTTTAGGGTTTAGGGTGTTAGGGTTTAGGGTTTAGGATGAGAGCAGTAGGGTAGGGTTGTGAGGCAATTTAGTACACATGTTGTTGGATAGCCGGTGGAATTCTTGAGTTGTCTTTTCCGGATAGAAAAAGGCTTCACTGGCGTGGCTTGGGAACACATCATGGAATATCAAATATTAGAGGGGTGTCGGGCTTCAATATTATCAGGGGGAAGGCATTACAACTGATCGGTGGGCCAAGGGTGCAGGAGGAAAGATCAACCACTGGCACGCGCGTTCTGGAGAAACGGGCATAGGGTTTAGAGAAAAGGATAGGCTGTCATCATTGGTACCAAGGGTGTTAGTGGCCCCTTGATAGTGAAAGTGATGCCAGTGTGCGCTGTAGTATCCTCATGCTGTATCTTGTGAATGTCCGCCTCGCGTGCACATTTTCGAGCCGCCGTACCATACACTTCCTTCATGAGAGTTTCCAAACATACTTATCCCCAAAAATGCGGTGGCCCTGCTTCCACACACAAATCTCACAGGTATGTACCCGCAAAACCCTTTTTTTGAGCCTGGAAGCCTCAAGCCTTACAGCTCACAACGGCCTGAACCCTGAAACCTTCAACACCCCAAGGGTTCAGGGTGTAGGGTACATTCCAACTCTATTACATTCACGGCCCACCCCCACCCCCCACCAAAGATATAGCGCACAGATCCCTACACACACCCAAAGAGCCCAAAAGCCCCAGAAGGGCAAACACAAATGCAAACCACTCTTCGAAAAAACTGCCTGAGCTCCAAACCCCCAAACCGTAGCAGCACACCCTAACCTCCCTAATGTAGACCCCTGATTAATAAACCCCCTCCCCTTAATAGGGATTATATTCGGGATCCTCAAATTTAGGCCCTTAAAAGGAGGGGGTTTATTAATCACGGGTCTACATTACACCCTAAATCCTAAGCCGTAAAAACTGAAAACCAAAGCCCAACGCCTTGGACTTGCGCTCCGTTGGACGATTGGAGGCAGCCTTACAAACGCTTCATGGACAAATTTAGTAGTTTCCCAAAGTGAGCGAATCCCAATATAGACGCCAAAATGCTATACTCCTTGTGATAAGGACACCCAAAATGGCATCCCTAATTTTAGGCAACCCTCGCGTAAAGTAGACTCGTTGCTTTTTCGCCGGAAATGGAGGGGTGGATCCATGTAGTTTTCCCGAGACACTTCCAAATGATGATGCATGTCGTCCATACCTTCATTCCGTACTTACCGCCAGGAAGCGTTCTATACTACTACCACACGTCCTAGGCTTTACGTGCATAAGGTCATGCAGGATTTTGTTCATCAACTAGAGGACCATATCCATCCCTGGAGGATTCAGAGTTGAGGATTCGGTGTATGAAGGTCAAGGTTTGGGTCTCAAGATTGTTGCGAAAAGCTTTGTGAGGCTTGCGTGGGTCTTCTGTTAGGTGCAGGGTTTTTCTCTAAGCCTTCACACTACATGGGCATTTCTTGAGGCTCGGCTATAGACACGAAACAAGGCGATACAAAACCGGGAGAGGAAGTAGATGGTCGCGGGTCTTGAGTTTTCAGCGTTGAGGCTTAACCCGCTAGGGGGCGGTTCCAAGATTGGCGTCGCATGTCTAGGTGTTAGGGACTAGCTTAGATCCTTAACAGCCCCAAATAGCACAGGACCCCCAAGGCACCCTACATGGGAAGGACTCCTCAATGAGACAGGGACCCAGGAATTATTAGATCTAAGGTATTTTACTTGCTTGGGGGCCCTGGGGGCTCAACCCGAATATCAGGGAGACCCTCTTTGCAGAATTAAGAGGAATCTCAGCAATCAAACACACTTGTAGGAAACCCCGAGATGGACCCGAGTTCTCTGGAAACCCACAATGGGAGTAAAAATCACGATCATGGATCCTGCTTCGAAGCATCTTTGAAGAGAATTTGAGAAGCAGATGACGTTTGCTCACGCAGGCGCTAATGTGCTTTCAGACTTGAAAGACCAGAGGTTAAGGCTCGAAACCCTAAACCCTAAACCCTGATTAAAAACCCCTCCCCTAAATATGGGTCTACCCTAAACCCTAAACCGTACGAAAACACAGTGGGAGGGAACGCCAACTCGGTCTTGCAAATCAGACATATGACCCTACCACCCCACGCCCTGAAACTACGCAACCCCTAACCCCTAAGCACTGAACGCTATAAACCCAAACCCCAGACTACTGCACATAGGAACCTCAATTAGGTTGGTCCTTGTGATGGTGACCACAAACTAAACTGGTAATTGTATGTGGGCTGCTATGTAATGTGTTATATCACGATTACTGAGTGGGATCCACCATAGGCGGCTGAGCCAAAGCCGAAACACCCAGAGACAGGGTTTAGGGTTTAGGGTTTAGGGTACTGAGACACACCCTCAACCCTAAGCCATCAAACGAGTGTTCTTCCTTTTGCTGGCGCTCCATCGGAGTGTGGGAGAAAATGCGGCTACTGCATGGGCTGAAATATCTGAAATAGGGTTGTTATAAATATATATGTATATATGTATATATGTACTGTCCTTCTACCAGGATAATGACGGCGGCTTGGGCTTTAGGGTCAAGGCGCAAGGCTTAGGACACATATGAGCTATAGTCTAAACTCCTGAAAGGGGTTACATAAGGAATGACAACGGGGAGTTTTATAGTGGCTACTAAGTGGGATACAATGAGTTTAGACTATAGCTCATGTAGGGTTTAGGTTGGGTACTGCCCCACCCAGTAACGGTCTATAATTGAAGCAACATTAAGGTCTTGACATCGCCAGATTATTGATGTCATTCAACTATTCCTAAGCAGGGACAATCTCCAGCATTAAGTTTGCTGGGTTTAGCTTCCGCTTGAGGACCTTTGGTTTTTCTGTCGATTTTGGGGTTCAGGTTCGGTTGCATACATCAAAGGATGGACTTCTAGAATACTGTAGACAACTAGGGCTGCTTTTTATGAAGCACATTGTTGAGAAAGTTGATGCCGCCGCAATTCAACATCGGTAGGGCACCCTTAGCGTCGGCTTCCGCCCTCAAAATCTTATGATTGAACCCCTCAAGCTTACTGGCCTCACCACCTTGATCTAGCCAGTCGTTTGCGCCTCCTACTCTTAGCATGTTAGGTATTGGTATCGGGAGCATTACTGGGTTGGCCCCTAAAACCCTGTGAAAAATATTAGTATATAGGGTCCCTTATTAAAGCCATTAAGGAAAATAGTAAATATCCTAGGGGCCTACCCAGATTAGAGGAGTTTACTCAGCAACTCCCCCTTCGGCGACACGAAGTCCTTGAGTGCCGAACGCGTTGGCACCCTTGACCTGTTGTCGCCGATACTTCTCCTGAACCCGATGTGATCGTTCCAAGATGGGTTTAGGGATTAGGGCTTAGGATTTAGGGTTTAAGGTCTAGGGATTAGGGCTTAGGATTTAGGGTTTAAGGTCTAGGGATTAGGGTTTAGGGTTTCCTAAAATTAGGGGTACCTTATTGGGGGGTCTCAATACTAAGGACTATGGTATATTGGGGTCTACATTGGGGTCCCCTGATTTTGGGAAACTACCAGATAGGGACCCTTAATATAGGGACCTGACAAAAAACCTCTGTCAATAGTATTTCCGTATTAAGCCCTATACTAGGAACCCTATAATTCCCGATATAACCTCCCTTTAAGGAGTTTAGACTACAGCTTATATAACCCCTACACAAAGTTCACCATGGCACTTAGCACCCCTACGAAAGGTTAACTTCTAGGTACCTGTAAACCCTAAACCCCTAAACCCTAAGCCCTGGACCCGAAACCCTAAACCCTAACCCCTAAACTAAGAGCTTAGGGCTTGGGGTAGCCTCCTAGCAGATTGGGCTCAGGGTTAGCAACCCTACATCCAACTGAGACGGACACTTGTAATGAGGGGCTACGTAGGGTAGGGGTTTAGGGTTTAGGGTTTACGGTCCAGGGTTCAGGGTGTAGGGTTTAGGCGTAGCGGAGAGTCATAAGGAAAACGAAGTCGGAAATAAAACGGTAATTGAGGTTGTATAGGGATTACATAAGGATGCCTAGGGTCTGGACCAAGCTTCGTAAACCCAACCAAACAAAATTACGACACTATAACGATCTGATGGTGATAATGATGAAGAAAATGATGATCACAGGATGCTAGTTCTGGGGGTAGCCATTGCCAATGACCCCTTGCTAAAATGGATTACCGAAAACCCTAAACCCTAAACCCTATGTTCCCAGGCTCCATGGCAGCTGTTCTCCAGACTAGGGGGGTTCAACTTGAATTCGTGACCTAGTTTAGGGGCCAAAAACGGGACCCTGATTCGGGAAACCATCCATTTGCGCAATTGGTGGAAACGTAAGATTGTATTCGGGATCTCATGAAGGGACTCTCCCTCAACTATAAATCTTAACTCTACACCCCAAAACCCTTCAACCCTAAACCCCTGAACTCCAAACCCTATACCCTAAACCCTAAATCCTTGACCCTAAACCCTAACACCTAAACCCGAAACCAGAACTCCAAACCTTATACCAGCCCTACCTCTTTTCTTTGGATTCACAAAACAAACTGCCGCCAAGTTCAACTCTGAAGTGCTGTGTTTCTCCCCCCTTTCATGACCCAGTTTCCGGGTTATGATGGATTTTCCCTAAATATTGGGTACTGCCCCCACCCAGTAACAGTCTATATTCGGGGTCCTATTAAGGGCTATATATAACCATAATATAATAATTATCCAACTGTTACTGAGGGGGGGCAGTACTGAACCTAAATACGACAGCGTACTATGAAATACCATAGTATGCAATACTGTACTAGAATCGAGGGGAAGTGATAAATGGGGTACTCTTCACAAAATGGAAGAGCAACATATAGTGACCTGAACTTTTATTCGTAGCAGCCCAACTGCAGGGAAGCGCACCCCCAAACCCCTAAATACTCTAAGGCAGCCTTTCTCATGACTTCGCAATAATTCTGAGGCTATAGCCCGGGGATTAACGGGCTTTAGGGTTTAGGATTTATGGTTGTGCAAAGCTTGCCACCCTCTGTTTGACTTGGTTAGCCTGCGGATCCCTTTGAAAAATGTTAGGCTATAGGGTCCTTATGATACCAAGAAGGGAAAATACGTAAATCTCTCAAAGGCCAACCACTTGGGAACAAACAGGGGGCTGCAAACAGGCGTTTTAGATTTACATCCTTGTACATCAAGCCCATCATTTCAATTAAATGCCTCGACATCAGTTGCTTCTTGTCCCCCATGTGTTTAGTCCCGGCCTGCTGATCGACGACTTTCCGTCGCACATACCTGGACGCAAAGGCAAGCATCTAGTCAGGAAACTCCTCCGGATGAAGCAAGTCTTGCAGCAGTTGATATCTATCTCTACTTAGCTAGTGTGCTTAATAAAAGGGTTGTGGGGGAGACAGCAAGAACACCTACTAAGTGGCAAGAACTTCCTAGCATGAGGTCCATGTGCTCTTTTCAAACCCTCAACAATCCCTAGATTCCCCAGTAACCCTTTAATAATATGCCTTTAATAAGGAGACCCCAAAATTAAAGGGAAAAAAGGGTACTATTGGGGTGCTTAGACCCTAAACCCTAAACCCAAACTCCCCATAGAAACCCCCCTCCCCCCACACTCCACCGGCAGAGACTCTGTATGATGCAGCCATGTAATTAGCCGCTCACTCAACATCCCGAAACAGTTACCAACAATGCTAGTAAAACCAAAAGCCATTCTTTAGCTCCCGCATACACAGAAACAACATGCGCACTGTCACAAAAATGTGTAAGGCTTGGATCCCCATGAGCGCCCAACCCTAAATTGTCCAACACCCATACATATCTAGTAGCGAAAGCCCAAAGGACAACTGAGTAAAGTGACCGCGAATCCGCGGTTTTGCTTGGCCATGCTTCGACATAACGTTAAAAGCATCTAATAGATCTCTATCTACCCTAAACCTAACTCCTCAGCCCTGAAACCCTAAGCCTTAAACCAGAAAGCCTGAATCCTAAAACCCCAAACCCTGGACCCGAGACAATGAATTCCATACCTGTTTGGGGTGTAGGGCTTAGTTTGCTTTCTCCTCTTCACTGCAACCCCTCTGATAAAGGCGTATGCTCTTTTCCATTCCGTCATTCCCTAATTACTAACAACCAGAAATGAAATTCTCATCCCTCAATCCAAAACCCTAATCACAAACCCCGTATAAAACTTTATGTAAGCCATTTCCAAACCAGATACGACTCTGTACGACTCCCTAGACACTAGACCGCCCTAAACCCTACATAACCCTATACGAGCGTAGAGAACCCCCTTAAACCTAAAAGCCTAAACCCTACCAGAAGAAAAGTGGATAAGAATAGAGATCTGTCTGTATATATACATATATACACAGAACCCGCATACCCCCGAGCCCTAATCCCTTGATCATATGTCACCACGCTACAACCTCTCATAAACCTACAACATATATATATATATATAAACCTATATAAACTTATAGAAGCCTTGCATAGCCGTGTCTAAATCCCAAATCAATGTATATGTCTCTGTATAGAAAGCTGTAGAATACCTATAACCCAAAGATAACTCCGTCCAATCCCTATACAACCTCGTTCAATCCCTTTTTAACTTCATTGTGTGAGCCCATAATCTCCTACACCCTGAAACCCTGCACCCTAAATGCCTAAACCCTAGAGCCTAAATCCTAAAGCCTAAACCCTATAACAACCAGCTCCCTAAACCCTAAACCCTTATACCCTACACCCTTAAACCCTTAAACCCTTAAACCCTAAACTCTGAACAGCTTGGGGGTCCCCACGGCGTCTCGCCGCTGGGTAGCGGCCGGCCGTTCGGCGGCACACGGTTGGGCGCCTGCTGCGTGGCTCCATGTGAAGGTGGATTTAGGGTTTAGGGTTTAGGGCTTAGGGTTTAGGGTTTAGGGTTTAGGGCTTAGGGTCTATGGAAGGATGTACGGTTTATATCGGGCTTCTGTACGGATATGTTGGACATGTATCAGGCTTCAATGTTCAATCAAGCTATTTTGCTTTTGCAGGCCTATCTGCTTGGGCTTGGGATGTGCGGTCCTAAACCCTAAACCCCAAACCCCTACACCTCGTGTAGGCCTTTAAGGTTCATCACGGCCAGGTGCCTGGTGCTTCTATGCATTCAAGTTTGGGGTCAAGGGTCTGAAGGGCTTGGGCCTCAAAATCTAATAGGAATGGTATGCAAGGCCCGCGGAGACTACTCACCTATAGACTGCCCACTTGTAGATGGTTTTTCAATTACCTGAACACAGGATCTAAGAAACATTCAATTTACCCGGCTCCTGATATTTAAGATTAAGAAACATGATCAACAATGACCCAAGTGAAGGGTTTAGGGTTTAGGGTTTAGCGTTTAGGGCTCGGGTTTAGAGTTTGGGGTTTAGGATTTAGATTGTAGGGTTTAGGGTTTCTTGTTTAAGGTTAGGGATCTTAACGCGAAGGTTTGGGTTTTAGTTTGCGTTTCAGGCTCTGGGGTTTAGGCTAAGGTCTTTAAGCTTTCAAGCCGCACCCAAACCTTGGCATTCAAGCTGGGTTTAGGGGTTAAGGGTTTAAGGGTTTGGGGTTCGGAGAGCTCTATTCCTCACATACAGCGTCGTCTCCCTGTGTACCACGTTTAACCCAGGGTTCAGATTCCACGACTCAGGCTTCGGGGATTTCAGATGTTGGGAAGTAAGGTTCAGGGCTTTGTGTTATTGGGGTTTAGGCTAACCCTAACCCCCACCAAAAAAACATTAAGAAGCAGCAGAAAGCACCGAACTTGCACATCTTTCAGCCAAGAGCGCCCAGTGCCGTTCGCAAAGGTTTGGGGTTTGGGTTTGAGGGCTTCGGGAGATCGAGGGTTTAGGCTTTGGGGGCTTAGAGTCATGGGCGCATGATGAAAAGTGTACCCCTACCAGCCCTGAACCTCAAACTCTGCAAAAACTGAGCCCCTAGATTTAAGGTTTCGGGGCTTAGGGTTTAGGGTTTACGGTTTAGGGTTTATAAGGTTTAGGGCTTTAGGGTTCAGGGCTTTGGGGATTCTACAGGCGTAAACCCTGAACACTCTGGATCCTCAACGTGCCGGTACTTTTGAAGGCTCCAAACTTGCCCAGAAATATGTCCCCCTTATATGAGCCCTGGACTAAATTTGTAGTATATCCCTTAATAGCTCCCCCCCAAAACCCTACGTAGTCCCCTATAGATCCCCCCCAACCTAAATCAAGTTCGTAGCTCATATAGAATCGTAAATAACTGGAGCTGTCCCAAAGTGCCACCTGGTAAACCCTAAACGCAAGTTGGCTCCTCCGCTCTCCCGCGCACCGTAAACCCCAAGCTCTAAAACCTTAACCCTGGTGTTAGGGTTTAGGGTATAAACCCTAAACCCTAAACCCCTAAACCCTAAACCCTATACCGTGTAGGGTTTAGGGCACTTTCCATGGTTCTTCCATACCTTACCTCATCAGAAAGGCTGAGGTAAAGGATGGCTGCAACATACTGGAGCCTACAATAACTAAGGATCCTTGAGCCCATCTTCATCCCAGCTTTTTGGGCCCCTAACTCTAGACCCTAACCCCTAATCTCTAAATTCTGACTTTTTTTATCCCTGATCCCTTATTCCTAAACCCTAAACCCTAAACCCCAATCCTTAAACCCCAAATCCCTAAACCCTAACCCCTAAATGGGCACCCTACTGCTCCCATCCCAAGGCCTGCCCAACGCTAGGTGCAGAGGCCGAGTGATTCATGTCTCCCCCTGCACCAGGGTGGGATCGACTTAGGGTTTAGGGTTTAGGGTTTTGAGGGTTTGGGGTTTAGGGTTTTGGGTTTAGGGTTTTGAGGGTTTGAGTTTTGAGGGTTTGGGGTTTAGGGTTTAGAGGGTTTAGGGTTTAGAGTGTTTAGAGGGTTTAGGGTTTAGAGGGTTTAGAGGGTTTAGGGTTTAGGGCTTAGGTTAGGGTTTATATAGAGGGTTTGGGGTTTAGGGTTTAGGATTTAGGGGGTCAGGGGCACTTCGCAAGCAGGTGAAAAAGGGGAGATGACTGGAGCTGCTTTTAGGCTTGAGGTCTTGGGCTTGCCATTCCATGATATGAGATTCTGCTGAATTGCAGGGGTGTAGATATTGCCTCTAAGTGAGTGCAAACAAGTTCTAAGTTCAGGGTTTAAGGTTTTGACAACACCTGCAAGCAATGGCAAGTCTGGAGGAAGTAGCAAAGAACTACTCATGAGGGGCAAGTTTGGAGGCGGTGTTTAGGGTGTAGAGTCGGCTCTATGCATCAACCATCCTATCTACTGAAAATGTGATTAGGGTTTAGGGTTTAGGGAGGACAGACAAAGGCAACTAACAGCAGCATAGCTCCAAGTGAGCAGTTGCCGGGGGAATTCTCAAACAGGGCGGACCGCACCTTGGACCTCTCTCCCCTAAACCCTAAACCCCTAGGTCAATCCCCCCTATAGTAATGGCTCCTTAATATGGAGTTAATAGGACCTTAATATACCTACAATAGTACCTTGTGGTACCCANNTGGGTGGGGGATTGACCCAACTAAACCCTATCTTAAGAATGAGGGTGGTGTCTGCTGAGATGGCCATCGTGCTTGCAGCGGTGCTGGCAGCAGCTGTAGGTGAACCTGACAGCCTCAGCCTGTCCATTTGGCGGTTTCCGAAAATTTAGGGTACCATTTTGGGGGTCCCCATAATACGGACTATATAGGGTTTAGGGATTAGGGCTTAGGACTTAGGGTTTAAGGTCTAGGGATTAGGGTTTAGGGTTTCCCAAAATTAGGGGTACCATTTTGGGGGTCCCCATAATAAGAACTGTAGTATTTTGGGGTCTATGTTGGGGTCCCCCTATTCGAGGAAACTACCATTCGGGATGGACAGAGAACAGTTTCGGAATTTTGGCTCGCGGGTCTACAGGATTATGTGGTCAAGGGTGTAAGATTTCCTGGATGGTGTTATGCTTCTCTGATCGTGCGCAACCTACATCACCTTCAGGTATACTGTATACGCAATCATGTAACACTTCTTCAACAACAACCCAGATTAGAAGATGGAGGTTCCATCTGTCAACCCTCGCGAGCCTGAGACATCAAACCATAAATCCCTCAAACCCTGCTTGGAGGCTCTTGTGGCTTAGTATACCTACTTGCCCCAACAACTCCAAGTATGAGCCTCATACCCACGACTACTAAGTAGACCTACTACGGTAAGGCAACGAAGCCTCCAAAAAGACGCGTAAACTCTTGAACGCTAAGCCCTTAAGACCATAAAGTCCCTCATAGGTGGGCATCAGGTTATTCAGGATACTTGGGGGAGTTGTAGGGTTCAGGAGACCCACGAAAAGGACAGACACCTTGAGAAAAAGCCTCAGATGGGATTTGTTTAGGGAGATCGGGGGTTCTTAGAGGTTCTGTCCGATCTAGGGGACACCTGCGGATTCGGTAGCTGGAGGAATCCCTAAACCCAAAATCCTATTGCTTACTCACCCTAAGCCCTAAACCCTAAATCATGAACCCTAAACCCTAAACCCTTGTATCAAAAGCATGTCCGGCCTCTTGCGCCCGTCTTTGCCCGCAAGGCCATGATGTTTGCCTGCAGTTACGTCGCTTTGAGCTTGGTGAGGGAGGGTTTAGGGTTTAGGTTTTGGGGGTTAAGGGTTTGGGGTTTAGGGCTTACGGATTTATATGGTAATTGCCCTAAGTAGGGGGATCCCAAGGTAGACCCCAAAATACGTGTATAATCCTCATTATGGGGACCCCCAAAAGTGCCCTAATTTTTGGAAACACCATACATGGCTGCGACTAGTACTGACAACCAGGAAAGTAGAAATTAGTAGAAGTTGTTTTCGGGCAGCTATTCATGTCATGCCGTTGAAACTGATACATACTGGTACTTACTAGGGTACAAAGGAATATAATCAATATATAATCCCCATCTGATATATTCCCTTATTCCTGCGAACCGCCAGTAAGGATAACGGGCCGAATCCCAAGTTTTCTGGAGATATACGGGGATATGAATACAGGGATCGGGGATTGTGCGACTGCTGAGCGCTTCCAACTCAGCCTCGGTACAGTGGACATGCGCGTGTTCGCCAGGCTTCAAGTTTTTTGTGCAATTGCTTTTCATGTAAATTCACCCCGTCGTTGCGTGCTGGCCTAAATAGTGTTGAAGGTTAAAGCCCGTTCTTACCAATACCTAGCGGCGCGGCTCCTTCACATACACGATTCTGTCGTCTGTACATCTTTCTTATTTCCCAGCGACAAAAGTATGCTGCACAGGTTCGGTAAGCAGAGCACTCAGGTACTGTAAATGTGTCGTCGACTATTGTTTCAAGATTTGCTGGGGTTGGAGGCGCGGGTAGCAAGTGCTGCTGCTGCTGCTGCTGCTGCTGCTGCTGCTGCTCCTGCTGCTCCTGCTGCTCCTGCTGCTCCTGCTGCTCCTGCTGCTGCGGCGGCGGCTGCGTCTGTGGCTGCGGCTGCGGCTGCGGCTTCGGCTGCGGCTGCGAATGGATGAGGGGTAAACAGTGCTGCTGACCATCTTGCTATCAAGCGAGTTTGGGTAGCTTGCACAATCGTGCTTGTGCAAGCGGACAGAGCAGCCAACCAAGCCACATGTTGGTGTTTTCTGAAAATATCGCACCTTTGAAGATTGATATGTTGGGATGCTCCGCACCTATCTAGGTCAGTTGGGTTCCATAAGTGAGAGAGGACCGCCTCAATTGCTGCGATTGGAGTATGGGGTTTAGGGTGTTTGGGGGGGTTTAGGAGGGTTTGAGACTAAGGCTTAGATTTTGGAAATGGGCCTTATATGCCTAATCCCTAACCCTAAACCCCAAATTTCAGGTCTAGAGTTTGAGATTAAGGGTTAGGGTATCCATTTATCTGGTTTCAGGTTTGAGTTTGGGATCAAGGTTTGGGTCTATAGTCCCCGTTAAGTAGATAGAATATGGCTTTGGGTATATGATCGGGTTCAGGGTTTAGGGCTTAGGGCTTAGGGTAGAATATGGCTTGGGTATGTTATAATAAGATCCCCATATACCCCATATTCTATTTACTTAAGGGGGACTATAGACTTTAGGTTCGGGCTCTGGGATTTGGATTGAAAACACTGGGCTCTTTGCTTCGTGCTGCCGGAGGTGTCAGGAAACCTGCATAGAAACGGACACTTGTAAGGTCGTGGCACTTGGCACCCCGTTATACTTGGGGTTATGGCTGAACTTCTAACTGGGGCAACCCATATGCCGCTAGTTTGGGGGCTTGAATATCTTTGCACGTACCCTAAACCCAAAACCCTAAATGGAGGCTTGTATATCTGTGTAGGTAATGATATGATCACAACTCCTCGGATTTAGTGCCTACAGCCTCCACTGTAGGTACGTCCCTCTTGGTGGACGTTTAATGACTACCTTAATGCTAAAACCACACCAAACCCAAAAGGGAGCGATCTTGGAGGGAAACAGGTAAGTCCCTTACCCTAAACCCTAAACCCTGACCTTGCAAGTATGGGGCCCGTGGCCCCCTTCCGCAAGACAGCAGTGGCCTCCATCTCCCGACAACTCCGCTGGTAGGACCTTGGGGTTTACGGTTTAGGGGCGAAATAATTAGAACAGCGTTGGGGTAAAGCACGCTATAATTATAAATAAAGGGATCTCACAAAAAAAATATTGGTAGTTGTTCAGGCGGCCAAAATCCTAAACCCATCGTAGCGTCCAGGGTTTTGGAGGTAGGGTTTTGCGGGCTTAGGGACTTCCAGCGACATGAGGCAAGAACAACCTTGGCCACCAAAGGTGCACGTGTTCTGTCGTGAGACTCTCAAGCCCTGAACCCTAAACAACCCTTCCCAAGCCGTTGCTGCCAAATTCTGGGACGGGCAGGGCCCCTAAAGCTTAAACTCTAAACCCTAAACCCTCAACTAAACCCTAAATCCTAAACCCTAATGAGTCATCTTGTACCCAATTGCACTACACATCTCCATTTGCCTGTATATAGCCAGGGCTCCCTAGCAGCACCCTATTTCCAGGAGCCCCCATATGTCTACCAGCCACCTGAGGGACTTAATTCAAGTTCTTCTGTCGTAGCCTGAACCCAGCTGCTTCCAAATGTGGTGGTTGCCATAGATAGGGGGCCCAGTATATACCCCAAAATACGGCAACCCCTCTTATGGAGACTCTAGCTTTTGGAAACCCTCATTTAGGGGCTTGGAGAATCAGTACTGCAATTGAATAGTCCTGCCTAGGCCCTAAACTCTGGTCCCTAAACCCTCAACACACCGTCTCAGGTTGAAACTATGGGCCCAAAATGAGGGGCTGACGCATCAAAAATAAATTTGCTAAGCATCAAAAAGAAA
>CAJNIZ010042718.1:26587-61515 GCA_905231905.1 Symbiodinium pilosum
TTCTTTTTGATGCCTTGTCAATTTTGTTTTTGATGCCTATGCCTAAAAATATAGGCCCTCGCTTTTGGGGTCCTTATATGCTTTGTATATACCCTACAAGCCCCTACAGGAGTTAGGACCCAGCACAAAAGGTAGGGACCCGGGCCTCGGGTTTAGGGTTCAGGGTGTAGGGTTTAGGGTTTAGGGTGTAGGGTGTAGGGTAGGACCAGAAACCCTGACTAAGGGGCCGGCCGATTCTCGGACCTCAGCGTGTTCATCTCGGCGATGAGCTGCGCGTTTTCGGACCTGAGTAGGGCTCAGGGTTTAGGCGCTAGGGTTTGGGCAAGAGGGTTTAAGCATTAAGGTTTAGGCATTAGGGTTTAGGCATTAGGGCTTTAGGATGTAGGGCGCGATGAAGCAGTCCTACAGCAGTTCGAGACTGGCAGGGTTCAGGTTTTAGGGAGCTGGAAGAAGACCCAGCAAGGTAGACGCCTTATCAGGAAGGGCAGGTAGGCACCTTATGAACTCATAGTATCTCTCTTAATAAGCCCTGTAATACGCCCTATATATTCCCCTACATAACCTCCTCTAAGGAGTTTAGGCTATAGTACATATTGCGGCCCATACCGGGGCACCCTAGTCGTGGCACTCCCCAAGTAAACAACCATTTGGGGCAAGGTGGAGCGAGGCCATTAAAGTCTGCCCTGCTTGTTGAAGGACAGTAACCTATGCTGGCTTGGGCCCAAGGTTTAGGGTTAAGGGTGTAGGGCTTAGGGTTTAGGGTTTAGGTTGAGGGTTTAGGGCTTAGGGTTTAGGTTTAGGGCCATGTTCCATATGCGACTGTGGGGTTGTAATTCTTCTGCATGGGGCATGGCTTTCAAATGAAATCCCAGATCCTGACGCCCAATGCTGAATCCTCAATCCTTGCACCTTAAGCCCGAACTCAAAACCCTAAGCCCTTGGCGCTACGTTGGAGAGAAGCTGTGGATGGAGAAAGAGCATTTCATTTTACTAACTTTCTAGTCTCTACTCTTGAAAGTATTGAGTTCAACCTAGATGGTGCCAAAGTGCCTTACAAAAACCTAAACAGCATCAACCGTAAGACGCAGGCGTTAGCTTGCGCACGTCCTGCTCGCACTCGCGCTTCGTCTGCGCTGCTGCCCTGGGTCACAGATTTTACTGGAGGCTCCCTTGACTCAGTAAGCCTATCTGGAAAAGGGGATGTGGGACTTATTAGGGGTTCTGGCGGACAGCAAGTAGACTTTTCAAATCAGAAGAGCATCCAAGGCTGAGTCTTCAGGAAATAAGGTTTAGGCCTAGGGCCCACAACAGGGGCCCGCGCTTTCGTCCCTGGGTCAGAAGTAGGGTTTAGGGTTGAGGGTTTAGGGTTTAAGGTTTAGGGTTTAGGGTTTACGCAAGGTTTAGGGTTTAAGGTTTAAGGATTAGGGTTCAGGGTCCTGATCGATACCGACCTCTAGGATGTCTGAGCAACCCCGCGTAGTGTCTCTTTGTAGAGTCCTTATTAGATGGCAACTTGGCGACCAGCAATTCGGCTCCGGGTATTGCATAAAGGCATACGTAAGCAACGTAAGCGCTGCGTAGTTAGAGGTCCTGGTGCAGTTCGGATGTAGGGTCTTTTTCTAAAATGCTGCGAACTACAAGGATCAATGTATCCAAAGCCCAAACCGCAAGCCACGTTCTGGAGGTAGAACAATATACCTTAAACTTTAAGGTATATTGTTCTGCCTCCAAAACATGGCAACCTTAAACCCTAGACCTTAAGATGCTTGCAGCTGACTCGACATCGATGCATTCTGGGCATACACCGAGCCACGCAATGGATGGTAAAAGCCTTGCACTACCCCAACCAACCCTCAGACCTACACTCAGAGCCCAAAAAAGGTAGGGTTTGAGGGTTTAGGGTTAAAGAGACGAAAAACCTAAAATATAAAACATAAACCGTAGAGTAAAATCCCTAAGGCCTAAACCCCAGAACCTAAAACAAGGAGCCCAAAAATCCGAACCCCGAACCCTGATCCCAAAACCAAAGAGCCAAACTTCTGAGAGGCCCGGCGCTGTTGCAATTTCCTTCTTTCGGAAAAGTAGGTCTCGCTGGATGACCATCTCCTGCACCAAGGGCTTACTTGTAGGTTCATGGGACTCCATAACTACTTGCCCAACTACTTGGAACTGCCCTTAGACCCGAACCTAGAATCTCCCTAACTGGGCTAACTTAGGTTATCCCAATTAGCAGTAAGGTTTTATCCCGGGTACAAGGAATTACTTACTCAATCTCATGGAACTCCAGGTGAGGCGTAGCCACACGGTTTACTAGAATACCTTCGGGCTAGGGCGGCATTTCATTTTGCTTCTACAATCTTGAATTCTGAGACTTAAAAACCAGCAATGCGTCTCCCAAGTACTTGTAAGTTGCTTTTGTCTTCGGCTCTTATGGCTTGGAGTTTTTCGGCCTCAGTGCTTTGACAGCCCAGGGTTTAGGGGTTTCTGGGCTGTAAGGTCTGGGGATTTCAGGTCTGAGGATTCTGCAGATTTAAAGTTTGAAGTCTGAGGGTTGTAGAGGCCTGGTATGCGGGCCGCGGATTGGTCCGCACCACGACCGCCCTGTAAAAGCACGGCGCTTGTAGTACAACTGGCATCATGACCACTTCACCACAATGACGTACCCCGAAAAACCTGAAGCCCCCTAAGAACCCTAAGCCCGAAGTCCTAAACCTGAAGCCCTAAATCCTACCTGGACCTCCAATGTCGTTCCCTTCTGTGTTTCGTATGGCTTTGTGGTTGAGATTTGTACCCGCGAAAAGGTACTGCACCGGAGGCCCTAAGCCCTAAACCCTCCAGGTAATCCTTACGCACAAGCAGTACCTAAACCCCCAAAATATGTAAAATAATAGCCGTAAACCCATAATAATAGCCATATAGGCCATTATTTTACATACTTTTGGGATCCTAAACCCTAAACCCAATATAACCCCTAAATCTAATAGTTTTCATTTGCTTTTCCATTATTTTACATACTTTTGGGGCCCAGGTAAACCTTAAACCCTAACCCTATATACCCCTAAACCCCTAAACCCTAAACCCTAAACCCTGAACCCTAAACCTAAACCCTAAACCCTGAACCCTAAACCCTAAACCCTCATACTTTTGGGGCCCAGGTAGCTGCTCTGCACACCTCCACAAGGACCTTGCTCTTGGCCAGCTCACCTTCACCTTGGCTGGGGAGCAAACGAAGGAGTTGTTTTAGGGTTTAGGGTTTAGGGTTTGGGGTTTGGGGTTTGGGGTTCCCTCAGCCCTTCTCAAAATTTGGCAACATCAGGAGCTCTAGGGAGAAACATCCATAGGGAACCTCCCGAGTATTCCTGCTTTCTCCAGCGTAGTACAGAATGGCCTCGTTTTTCTCCAGCGTAGTACAGAATGGCCTCGCTTGGGGGCCTCCATTTCATCCCTTTGAGCGTCTCCCTGTAACGTAAACCTTGAACCCTCAAACCCTGAACCCCTGAACTTCTGTGACAGCTTTGCGAGGATGGCTCGACATCCTCTATAGCCCTGTATAAGGGCCCGGCCCACATCCTCCGTTTTCTCTTCTGTATGCTTCCAGGCCTCAGCTGTTAGGGTTCGGCATCTAGCCAAATTCACCCCGGGAGCAGGCAAGAGGAGGTCGTCGGGACCCCATAATCCCCTCATAATCGGTGCATATCCCTACGGTCCTGGAGATATGCAGCGAGGCACAAGGAAGTGGTCAAGGAAAGGTAATTCCACAGGTAAGCAGCAGAATATGATCCTCGTATTAGGATCATACAAAAGTCGTGGCGTTGCGTGAGGTCTACGTAGACCTCCTATATCGGTCCCCAACTGATTGCTACCACCTGAAATGTTCTGCTTAACTCTGTGACATCGAGCCATAGCTACAAGAAGAGTCATCCGCCATCCGTCGAAGACAAGCCATGTAAAGCGCTGGAAACAAACAAAAAGAAAACAACCACAATGCACATGCCCATAGCAACAGAATACTGACCATCAAAACATGGAGATTTTCGAGAGTAGGGCCCCCCCTATAGTCTTCCCACAACCCATCCACTGGAATCTGAATCCCTACATGGAATTGCAAGATGGTTGCCAAATTTTGGAAACCCATGCATGCAGCCAGTGCCAAGCCCGCTGTCTTGCACACTTCCCAACTGACACCTAGTTCCTAAAAATGTCATCTCACGTGGGCTATTGGCTTCCTAGTATCCCCCTTAATAAGCCCCTATGATACTCCCCTATATAATCCCCTTTAAGGAGTTTAGACTATAGCTCATCTGACGGAAACATCTACAGTCAAAGAGGACCGCAATCCTGAACCCGAATACCAAAATTGTGCGTTCAAGGGGATTATCACTGCCGACACAACCCTGTGCACTGGCCAGCCGTATTGGGTCATACCCCTTGCAGTAACTGTCCTTACAGCCGATTTACTCAGGGACTAGCTATAACTCCTGTTACTTCTTGGTGGTGACTGTTGCCGTAAGAGAAACCACCTAATCTATGCACATACATGCATGTTCCTTTTTGGGTTCTCGTACAACAAAACATGATCAAAAACTCCAACAATCACCCAGGAGCCTGCATTTGGGGTTTACACGGGCTGGAAACTTCGGGCTTCGTGTTAAGGATCCTTGGCATAAGTAAGAAACCTTAGCTGACTATAGAACTCCTTCTAGGAATTAAATTTTCAGCCTTTTAGTAGACTGAATAGGGAACACCTAAAACAAAGCCCCAAGAGCCCGGATACAGTCTAAAGTCCTCCAAGAAGAAGTAGCTGAAACTACCTGCAACACTGACCCAGGTGTAGATCCTGAAGCAGCATACTGTAGAAAACTGAATTACCAATACCATGTATAATTATGTGAATTGGGGTTAAGGGCGTGTTTGGCCGCAAGGCTTAGGATGCCAGCAACGGAAATCGAACAGGAACCGGTATGTAGCGTAGGGGTCTGAATGATTGCCAATCTCATGTTGAGGTCAAGTTAAAATGCCCCATACCACAATTGAGTATACAAGAAACCTAGGACCATGACATTGACATAAATGTAGGGCCCTGCATAAGCCATTGTCTAAACTCCTAGTATCCCCCTATAGCCTACAGTAGTCCCTATATAAATCCCTACATAACCCGCCTTTAAGGAGTTTTGACTGTAGCTCACATTATGCTTCCTGTTGGGGGGGAGGGCGCTTCGTCTGGCTAAGCTGATGGCCAGCAGCTTCTGATGTCGCTCCAAAACAACCTCCAGCAGGAAAAGCTGACGAGAGTTTGGATGGGTTTGGGATTTAGGTTTTTTATTTTTAGTTTCGGGTTTAGGGCTTAGGGTTCAGGGTGTTGGTTTAGCGTTAGTGCTTGGGGTTTGGTTTTTTTGGCTCAGGGCCTAGGATGTAAGCGGACAACAGTTCTCATTAGGGGTATTGTGAGCACTCTTCGCATCGCTAGCACCTTCGAATAAGAAATCACCAAGAAGAGGTGCATGATGGAATCTCAGTCCAAGCGAGCCTATTTGGGGTCAACAGTGCATGAACCCAGTCAGATTGCGGACTATGTCTGTGGTGTAGGGTTTAGGGTGTAGAGTGCAGGGTTTAGGGTTCACGGAAAATGAGGGCGGCCATTTTGCGGGGACCCGTATTTTGGGAAGCTAGCTGCTCTGATAGCTTTGAAAACGAGGGTCGCATTGCCTGGGCACTGGTAGTGAGTAGGGTTCGTAGGAGTACATGTCTACGGTGGTCCCTTTCTCATCCCTTCTACGAATCCCCATTTCATACCCATAATCCCTAAACCCTAAACCGCTTCATTCCATGGTAACCCTGACCCTTAAGTTCCCTCCCTCAACCCTAACAATTTAACCCTGCATCACAGACCACTATTTGGAGGTCCGTGGGACTTCGCAACTACCTAGAACAGGGGTTAACACCCTGCTTAGAATTAAATAGCTCATTTAGGGCCATGTACGGGCCCAGTTAGAAGTAGTTACCCTAAACCCTAAACCCTATCTGGAGGGCGCTTGAAGAAGCATTCCTAGGTGTTTGGAGCGCAACGCTTCTTCGGGCCCCGGCTGCGGAAGGGTTGAGGGCTTTGGGTTCCAAATCATCTCCCCGAATAAAAGCTTCCCCAAAATAGTGCTGTTGATGGAGGAGATCTTGCACCACTAGAGGCCATAAACTTTCACAACTCCTACCCTAAACCCTAAACCCTAAACCCTAGGATCTTAAAACCGAACGGTGGTGCAAGATTTCCTCCCTATTAGGGAGGGTGAGGGGGGCTACCCTATTGGGGAAGGTGGTTTTTGGGTTTGAGGACATGGGGACTCCTGAGCAACCTAGCTGGGGATGGCCTAGGGGTTATGGGGTTCCTAATCAAGGCTTACGGTTCAGGGGTTCAGGGTTTGGGGTGTAGGGCTTAGGGTTTAGGGGGCTCGGGTCCCCAATAGTTTTAAGAAACTCCCATTTTGGAGGAGCCTTGAAAAAGCTCACAAGACCCCTGCGCGGGATGGGCCAGTGGCATGACAAGGAAAGCCGACCCACTTTCAAAGAAGCATAGACGCTCTACCTAAACCCCAAATGTATGTGAAATAACCCCAAATGTATGTGAAATAATCGCCCTATACTCATAATAATTGCCATAAAGGCCATTATTTTACATACGTTTTGGGCCCAGGTATGGTCCCTTGCTTAAATGACAGTAGTCTCTGCGGGGCCCTTTTATGGGCTTCCATGTTACTGTGGGAGACTGCAGATGAGTCACGTGCCATTGCTCACGGGGCTTGGGGCTTCAAAACTGTCAAAGGATCCCCAAACTGTGAATGTGTCCACATTACCCCGACAGAACCCCTCATGAGCCTTGAGAGCCCCCATCATTCGTTTGCAAACCCTCAAACCCTAAAAAAAAACCAGAAACCCAGAACTCAGAAACCTAAAGCCCTAAACCCAGCAAGGACTGAACCCTGAAGCCCCTAAAACCCTAAATTCCAGATTCCTTAAGCCCTAAAGCCCTACCGCCATAAACCCTAAACTCAGCCGAAAGTGGCTATCTGTTGGTTTCCGAAAAATAAGGGGTACTTTTTGAAGTCCCAGGGACTATAGTATTATGGGATCTATATGGGGGTCCCCCTATTTGGAAAATTACTATTTCAACCAAAAACCTTTTCCCTAATCCCGAGACCCTAAACCTCATCCCTAATCACTAAACCCTAATCCCTAAACCCTACACCCTGAACTCTACACCCTAATCCCTAAAGCCCAATCCTAAGCCCTAATCCCTAAACCCTAAAGCCTAGTCCCTAAACCCCGAGGCCTGCAGTCTCTTCGGCATCTGCGTATAATCTTCAGTCGTCTCTGGATGGAGAACTGTCTCGACCTTCGGCTGGTTACTTTCTCAGGGTCTACAGTCTTGGGTTTAGGTTTAGGGGTAGGATGGTTTTAGGGGCTTAGGGGCTTAGGGGTTTCGGGTTTAGTGGTTTAGGAGTTTAGGTGGTTTGGGGGTTTAGAGTTTTAGGGTTTGGGGGTCTAGGGCTTTAGTTGCGCCATGTTTTGAGTGCTTTCAGATACGGCTGTCCGAAATTCTGGATTTGCGGGGAAGAGGACGTGGGGTCTTGTAATATCAGCTCTAAACCCTAAACCCTAATGTGTGTCTGAGTTTCACCTTGGAAGCCACCATCATGGCCAAGACAAAGCACAATGATGCCGTGCAACACTTCACGCAAAACAGCTGTGTTGCGTATCAGCCTGCCGAGGAAAAGAGCTGCGCTGCTGGCAGTAGTGATGAAGACTTGAATGTCCATCCACCTGACTTCCTCGGAACAGCGTGCTGCTCTGGATGCTGTTCCGCAACTTCGCTGTTCCACCAAGACGCTGCGGTCGGCAACCAGAACCAGCTTTGTTCCGGCTGGCCACTCTCCCCGGTCCGAACATTGTAGTAATAACGGCCTTCCACACTTCGTGAACTGAAGTTGCAGTTCCACAGCATCTCCTGGTGACGGTCTGCGTCAATGCACCAGCAGGACTTCTTGTGGCTCCACCTGGGAGACGCAACATGAGACCTATGCCAACTTTGCAAACGTCACCTTACATTCTACAATGCGCGATGCACATTGCAAAGACTGAAGCCAACCTCCTCTGCTGATGAGTTGCAGGCCGTTACCCCGTTCATACATAACACATCCATTCTTGGAAGTTGAATGCTCCAGGATTGCATGTGCCCCACTTTGGCCCTATCCAACGCCGAACGTAGGGCCAAATCCCTAAACGCTTAACCTTACACCCCGAACCCTGAACTCTGAACCCTGAACCCTGGAATTTAACTCTAAACCCACGGGGCTTTGGGCAGGACCCTTAGGTTGGACCCGAGGGTTTTGGGAGACTTTCCCGGGACTCTGCTGCATGGGTTAGGGTTTAGGGTTTGGGGTGGTTATGTATGGGATGTGTTACATGTTTCATGTCCATTTTGCATCTGATTTCGGGTCCCACTTAAATCTACAACCTAAAGCCTAAATCCTAACTCCGAAACCCTAGATCCGAAGCCCTAAATCCTAGATCCTAGGCCCTAACCCCCTAATCCTAAACCCTAAAACCTCAATCCTAAATCTGAAGCCCTTTTTATGAATCCAACGCTCAGCTGCCTCCTGGATTAAGCGCCTGCCGTCCTCAGGACAGATAATAACTTAGTGTTTTTTTGGTTGGTGCTTTCGGGTTTCGGGTCTGGGGCTCAGGGCTAAGTAATTACCAACATCATGTTGAAGTCTATTTCAGGCACCCTATACCCTAAAGTTACTGAGGGCTAGTAGGGAATGGGGGAATGTATGATATAGGGATTATACCGCAACTATATTCCTTTATTCCCTACTAACAACCAGTAAGTAATTATACCAGGAAAATCTAAGCAATCATTCAGGCTTCTGCATTACGGTGCGATTTCGGGTAGTTTCAGGCCAAGGCTTTTGGAGCTTGGATTTCAGGTTTTCCGCCCAAGCTTAAGGTTTTGGGAGCCTGCGGTTTCAGGTTTTGCGGCTTGGGGTTGCGCAGTCTCCTCAAAGCAAGTGGGGTTATCTTCTCAGGTGTCAGACATTGAGGCTCGGAAACCTCAACAAATGGGACGAGTTTCAGACAGGGATCCAAATATCATTTACAAGGAATATTCCTCAGAAAGACTGTATTGGGCTTTCTGGGTGAAGGCCACCAAATTTTCCGCCAGGCCAGGTCGATCCTCGACCCTAGCAGAGCAAACGAGCAATTTTCATGTCACAAGCTGTCAGAAACTCCCAGAGCCCCGAAAAACACCGAATTCAAAAGCTAAGCGCCTTAACCCCAAAACCATAAGCCCCTAAACCCCTAAATCCGAAAACACTAAGCCCCGAAAGCCCAAAAGCACCACCCCCCAAACCTTTCACCTGAAAACCCAAACACTTCATTCCCCATATGTTTTGGTGTATGCCTTTATATCCCTGTATATCGCTTCATCCCCTTTAAATAGAGACCTGTGAGCAAACCTCTGACCCCCAACCATACCTCTGGTCAGCAGGGAATAGAGGAATCGAAAAGAAAAATGAAAGTATAACTTAGGAGGACCCCCCACCCTGTAATAGTTGTATAATAAGAATATAAGAGGACCCTAAAATAATCCCTATTAGTCACTATTAGTGGGTGGGGGGGGGTCCACCTAACGTATAACATATTATTGCGGTTTATGCAGGGACTGCTATACGGATTCATTCCTTCCTTCGCTACTCTCAACCCTAAGCCATGTCGTCTCAGGATTCAGTTCTTTTTCCTTGCTAGCACGAAGTAATCCCAGTGTAACCACAACATATACCCTATAATCCCAATGCGACCCACTACAGAAGTTTTCATGTTCTCTTAGTAGATATGTTGTAGATGCTAGCAGCCCACCGATTGCTGCAGCACCACCTCCGGAGAGTCTCCAAAGGGTAAACCCATATATCCCCTATATAACCCCCATCATAATAGTTTCCATTTTGTTTTCCATTCTCCGCAGCATAACCCCAATATAACTCTGAACCCTAAATCCCACATTAGTTTCCATTTTCTTTTCCATTACCCCAATATAAGCCCATGTTACCCTAAATAACCTTAAACAACCCTAAACCCGAAACCCTAAACCCTAAACTCTAAACCCTATATGACTCTAAATAAGGCCCTATATAAGCACCCTAAACCCTAAACCCCTAATAAGCAAACCTCGGAACACCCCCAAACTTCAGCTCCTTCTTCAGCTGAATGAGTTGGGCACGGAGCCTCAGCTCAGTAGCCCAGTATGTAGGTTTAGGGTCTACATTAACCTACCAAAACCTACTTTTTTGTGTTCCTTAAGCATTCTAGATTAAATTGTATAATGGGACCCTACAAAAGCAGGTTTTGGTAGGTTAAGGTAGTGAGCTTAGGGATTTGGGCTTAGAGCAAAGGGCTTAGGGTCTGGGAGTTAGACTTTAGAATTGTTACGGCTATGTTTTGGGCTTCAGGCAAGTTGGCGTACTTCTGCACTCCGGAAAGATGAGAATGAGAGAGAGAGAGAGAGAGAGAGAGAGAGAGGGGGAGAGAGGGAGAGAGGGAGAGAGGGAGAACGTTAGAACTAGGATGCTAGATTTGAGCACGTCATCTTCAGAATTGCCAATGCCTAAATCATAAACCCTATACCCTTAATCCTAAACCAGGCCTCGCAGAGGCTACTGTTGATGGATGAAATCTTGCACCACCTAGAGACCCTAAAAGCACTCTAAGTCCTAGGACTTTAGGGACTTAAGGTGGTGCAAGATTTCCTCCATCAACAGTATGTATTCAGGTTCAGACTGGAGGACAAAATATATTCAGGGTTCGGGCTTTGGGGTTCGGAGGCTCTCTTAACATAGCAAGTCCATCTAGGTTATGATGCGTATGGCAAGGTCTGCTGGGGATAGTAAGTAGGCTTCGCAAGTCAATAAAAAGTCCAAAATGTCATGCCTCGACAAAGGAGAATGCACTCCCATTAGTTCGGAAGCTGTCGGCAGAATCTACTGCAAATGTCCTAATGTAGACCCATGATGAATAAGCACCCTTTTTTAAGAGCCTTAATATTTCAGGATCCCTATTACAATCCCTAATCAGGGGAGGGGGGTCATTAGTCAGGGGCCTACAGTATGGTGGAGAACTTACTTGTAGACTATGGCGTTGGCCAACGGGTTGATGGGCAAGGCCATGCTTGAAGATGCCCTTTTCCCCGTTTAGGGGTTATGTAGGGGTTATACAGGGGTTATACAGGGATAATGGAAAAGAAAATGGAAACTACTGTTCAGGGTTTAGGGTTTAGGTCACCTCAAGGAAAAACAACATGCTAAGCAATCTTAACTGTGTGTGAAACGATCAGCCCTTAGCTGACGCAATCAGTGCCCTTCGAGGCAGTCGGCATGAACCTTGGAAAGCCACTGCCCTAAACCCTACACCCTAAACCGGATCTTGGCATCCAAGCGCGTCCTCTGTAACTCACCTGTGGGCCACCCCAAGCGATGCTGCGGATCATCCCTACAGTGATTATTGTTCAGGGTTTAAGGTGTCAGTTCTTTCTTGGCCCAACCATTCAAATGTTTTATGGTAAGGCCTGAACTCGAAACCCTGAATCCGTGGACACGTGGACACTGAGAACAACAAAAATCCTAAGAATGCGGAGACCTGACGCTCGAATGTCGGAACTTTTTTGATTGGGAGGGGGCTTACTAAACGATTCGAAAAATCGAGAACCAGATGGAAAACGAAATGGTGCACAGGCCTAAGGCCTACAAGAAAAATTAACTAGAATCGGGTTTGGGCGCATATGAATGATTATATAGGGATTAAAAAGGGGATTGTGTGATGATCATTCTGGATTCTACAGTAAAGCAGCGGATGAAGCCCAGACAGATTCCCAGGTGCTGTAATGCGACATAGTTGGTAGTTATTCATGAGTCCACAGCAAGCCCCAGTCTCCAAATCCTAAGATCTGAACCGCAAACCCTCACCCAAACCCCAAACCCGAAACCCTTAACCCTGAACCCTAAACCCTAAACCCCAAACCCCAAACCTTGACCGCTTACACTCTGCACTCCGACCTTTGGAGCCCTTAAAACCTAGTGCACCGCCTTGCTCAAGCCAAACAATGCAGCTGAGACACTCCACATTCTCTTGCTGCAAGGATGAAGACCGCATTACTTTGTCCTTGGGGGGGGATATTCTTGGGGGGTTTAGGGTTTAGGGCTTAGTGCTTAGGGTTTAGGGTTTAGGGTTCAGGGATGAAGATCGCATTTCTTTGTCCTTGGCGCCAGCGAAAAATGGGAACGCGGGCACCAGACTCATCACCCAGAAACTTGGAGGCCCATGGGACTTGGCACCTACTTATAACTTGGCATATGGGGGGTTGTCAAAATTATGGTCCCTTTTTGGGTACCCTAAACATTATAGGTGCCGTGTTATAATAGGGATCCAAAAAGGGATCATAATTTTGACAACCACCCATATAACCCTACTTATAACCTTTAAGCAGGGTCATGTCCGCAATGAGAAGATGAAAGTTCACCCCCAGGCTCCTGGACCCTCAGAAGGTTATCCCAAACCTTAGCCCCCACAGCCCAAAACCCAAAACCTTAAACCCTAAGCCCTAAAAATAGTTCTGGAAGCCTTTTTTAGCTACAGACATCTGGGATAGCAACCCTATACATGCACTCCGGCTGAATGGTTTTGTAGCCCTTACCCAGATGTAGGTTTATAACCCCAGCTAAATACGTACTTAGTCCCCTGAACTCTGAACCCTAAACCCTAGACCCTAAACCCGAAACCCTAAACCCTAAAACCTAAACCCTAAACCCTAGATAGCGGTCTCCGAGCAGGTCTAGAACCACTGAAAGAACTTGCCGCAGCGTAATTCAGAGGAGGGGGTCGCGGGGCTAGGGCTTGCAGACTGAAAGCGTAACAGAGGGGTCTGAAAATGGCCTCTTCAGGATTTAGGGTTTAGGGTTTAGGGCTTAGGATAGTTTAAGACTGGGTTTAGGGGCCTGCAGGATCAGTATTTCAGAAGAGCAGCTTCCCCCCACACACATGCCATGATGCTTCCAACGCAGCTACACAGCCCTGTAAGCTATAGCCTAAGCTCCTAGTATCTCCCTTAATAGCCCCAACAGTAGTCCCCAATATAACCCTGTTTCAGGAGTTTAGATTCTGGCTCACGTGGTACAAGTGACTATCCGAAACACATTAGCCGGCCAGGTACCTCCACCCCAAACCCTCAACACCCTATTGTCAGACCTAGGCCCAGGAGTACAGAAGCCTTAGACCCAGAGCTCCCTTCGCATAATATTGGGATAGGGGTTATATAGGGATAATGGAAAAGAAAATGGAAGCTACTATTTAGGGTTTAGGGTTCCCTGAAGTTTTCTAAGGTTTGTAACAAGGATTTAACGTATATTCCTTCGTCAAGGGGCTCAGGAATCCCTATCCATCCAGTTGGGGACCTGGCGCTTAGTGCTTGATCCAATTTCTGCTTCTGCCGGAACTCGCGGACGAACCTTGACTTACGGTGCTTAAGGGGGAGTGGGGAGAACAAAATACGTGGCACTTGGGAGCCCTACCCAGGGCTAGCTTAGGTACCTATATTAAGAGTATAAGGGAATCCCAAAAGGGTTTAGGGTTTAGGGTTTAGTGTCTAAGGGCGAAGCTAAGTCCCAAGGAGTAGAGAGACTATTGTGGGTAAGACTTCTTTAAAAGGAGGTTCCGCTCCCCCGCTCTGCCTTTTGCACTGGTAAGTTGATCCAGGGCTATGGGCTCTGTGGCTTAGGGGAAGTCATTGTTCAAAGAAAGGCTGAATTCAGCTGACAATGATTGATTGCTTTGAGAGGCCCCAAAAAACTAAAACCTAGTCCCGATTCTAAGCCCTGAGCAGTTGTCGGAGAATAGAAGTTCAGGGCTTCGGGTTCAAGGTTAGAAAGGCGTAGGCTGCATGGTTTGAGAGTTGACGGGTCTGGGATTCAGAGGTGCTTACAGCTGAGGCAAATTAACGTAGAAGGAGCTCCCCTACTCGTACCGCTGCTCCTACATTGTTCGGGTTAAGGGTTTAGGGTTACAGCCTCCTGGTTGTCAAGCAGGCCATGGAGAAATGGATTCCTAGAAATACTTTTTTTCATTCCCTTAACCCCAAACCCTAAACTCTTGATAGTTCCATTTGCTTTTCCATTCTCTAGGCCCTCAATCAAGAGCACCTAGTAATTCTAATATTCTTTTCCATTCCTTCATCCACTAAACCCTAAACCCTACGTAAGCCCTATAATGCGCGCTGCACAGCCTGAAACTCTGATATCACTATGCCCCCAGAATACGTGAGAACATCGAATTCTGAAAAGGACAAACAAAACACTCCAAACCTTGGGTCAATCCCCAAGCCCCGTAATGGGTGCCACAAAGGACTACTGTAGGTACATCAAAAGCCCTATTAACTCCATGTTAAGGAGCTATTACTATAGGGGGGTACTGACCTAAGCACGGACTCTAAACCCCCAAACCTACATGCCCTAAACTAGAAATCCTTAAGTATTCAACCCCAACCACTAAGACCGATTGTTTAAGCCCTGCTCAGATGACGCCGACCGCGAGGGCCGGGCTCATTGTACATCTCTCTGACACTGGTCTTCAGCGAGTTCACCTGGCTTGTGGACTTGGGGTTTAGGATGCCGGGTTCAGGGTTTTGGGCATTTAGGATTTAAGGTTCAGAGTTTAGGACTTAGGGCATTTAGGGTTCAGGATTCCGAGTTTAGGGTTTAAGGTACTTAGGGTTTACCGTTTTGGGGATGTGGATTCTAGTTTCCGGGGGGTATAAACCTGAAGCCTAAACCCTGAAGCCCTGAAACCTTTAACCTTTGAAACCCTGAAAACGCAAACCGTTAAAGCCTTAAACCCTTGAAAACCTAAACTCTAGCAAGGGGGACCCCGGATTCCGGCAACTTCGAGTCTCGCAGGTAAGGGTTTGGGGTTTACGGTTTGGGCTTTAGGGTTTGGGGTTTAGAGGTCAGGGGGTTTAGGGGTCTACAGAACCAAGGACATCTTTTCGGCAGGAGAGGAAACCTTCAGAAAGTGTTCAACCGGTGTTTCTTGGACTGCACATATCCTCAGAATGGGTACCCTTCCGGGACGCCGGGATCGGATAGTAAATTACACGAGAATCCCTTGGAAGCCATCCGAAACTCAAAAACTGAAACCCTTAATGCCCCTTCGGGCTAAACCCGTAATTCTAAAGCCTATAGCCCACAAAACCATTAACCCCAAAATCCCAACCTCAAAACCCTAAACCGTAAATCCTAAACCCTTAATCCCTCAACCCTAACCCTGAACCCCCAAACCCTAAAACCCCATGGCAGCCACCTGCTCCTCCAGAGGGTCGCGCTCTTCCTCGAGGGCTCGCACCTCTCAAGCTAAGATTCCATAAGATTCCATTGGAAGCATTTAGAGTTTAGGGTGTAGGGTTTGGGGTTTAGGGTTTAGGGTTTAGGGTTTGGCGTTTAGGGTTTGGCGTTTGGCGCTTAGGGTTTAGGGTTTTCCGGGTTTAGGATTTAGGGGGTGAGCCACGAGGTTCCAGGTTTTGCTGGGTTTTACAAAGGATTATATAAGGCTATATGAGCCATAGTCTGAAATACTAGTGTCCCCCGTTATATCCCCTATAATTCTCCCATATATAATCCCCCGTATAACCCCTTTTCAGGAGTTTGACTACAGCTTAGATGAGACCCTAAACCCTAAACCCTAAATCCTAAATCCTGAATCCTGAATCCTAAACCCTGATCCCTAAATCCTAAACCCTAAACCTTTAACCTAGGGTTCATATAGGGGAATAGGACGGAGGTGGAGTTGAATCTTCGGAGTCCAGGGCTGAGGGGTTTGAGGCTGCGGCCTCAGTGTTTAGGCCTAAATGTACCATAGCCTACACTCCTTAAAAAGGAATTTATATAGGGGATCATGTAGTCAAGTATTCTAGGGGTTACTGACGGGGATACTATAGGAGTTCAGAATATAGCTCATACAATTCTCCGGTGCATCCCACCTCAAGCAGGTTGATTATGACATGACAGCTTGGTGCTTGTTGTTGTCTAAGTGTTGCACTCCAAGCACGCATAAGGTGCAGTAGGCCCATGACAACAGGACCATGTGTTCAAACAAAAGTTGAAGTTCGAACTGTCTTCTACAGCTCCAAGCCCTTCTGTGACGGTCTTGTACGAGACTAGCCTGTCGGCGTCTAGCGGTCTCAGAGGCCTGACCCCAAAATTGCCTTCTTCATGGAAACCCTAAAACCCCGCTATATCTCCATACCCCAGAGGAAGAACCATAAATGCCTACAGTACTCTCCCTAGATGGCCCCCCAGTGTTGAGAAATGTGTAAGAGAGCCTTGTACAATCCTTCGAGAGAACTTCTTTTCTGGGGTCTTCGGCTCAAAGGGATTTATGATTGAGGTTGTCCTTTCGAGTCTCGAATTCTTGAGGAAGTAACTTGCGGGGCCTCAAGCTGAATCTTAGAATGGATAACTGTACGTCTATACTCACCCCCCTACCTTGCTCCTTAATTAGCCCTAGCTACCCTTCAATGACCCTTATCAAGGGGGGGTACCTTGAGGCGGGTAGTATAAGTAGGGGTTGTAGGGCAACCCATGCTGAAGCCACAACAAAACCCAAACACCAAACTCTGGACAGCCTAGGTCAATTCCCCACCCAGTCATGGGTACCCCATGGGACTATTGTAGGCATATGAAGGCCCTAGTGTTGCATTTTTACCGTTTACGGTTTACGTCTGGAGTTTAAAGCGCCAGGGGTGGAAGTTTGGCACGTAAGGCAGCTCCAGCCCTAATGTAACTTGCCTAGCAGCCCTCAGATCCTAAACCCCGGAACCCATGAAACCATGAATCAACTCATCCCTCTGACCCACCACAGCCTGGGTTTAGGGTTTAGGGTGCCCACTACACTACGCGTTTACTGAACGCCGAAGCCCAGACGTTCCCAAACCCATGACCCAAAGGGGACAGGACATGAAAAATTAGATAGAAACACTAGGTCCCTTCGGTTCAAAGGCGTATGTAAGGATATACAGGGACATTACCTCAATGTTGGAGAATCACATGGAAACTGTTTAGGCTTGAGGCCTGCTGAATCCCTAAGTCCCGAAACCCCAAACCCTGAACCCTAAATCCCAAAACCCCAAAGCCCTAAAGCCTAAATCCCGAAACCCCGAACCGTGCCTTGTGGAACAGCACAAAGCGGAAACTCTCCAAGTGTTTCATCTGCCTCGAAGATGATTGAAGGGGTTTTAGGGTTTAAGGATTTTGGATTTCAGGGCTTAGGGGTTTAGGTGTTTAGGGTTTGGGGTTCAGGTTGTTGGCCGTAGGGCTTCGGTTTGGGCGCTGAAGGTTCTGAAATTTAGGGTACATGGAAAGTGGGATTTAGGATTTGATGTTCGATCTAGACCCCTCAAATGATATGCCCGCGTTCACAAAAAGGCTCCTAAACCCTAAACCCTAAACTCCTAAACCCTAAACCCTCTACCCGGGCCCCTTGAAAGGGATCTGAGAGCACAACAGAGGGTGGCAGGCGGTATGGTTGCCTGTGAGTGGTTGTTTAGGGTTTAGGGTTTAGGGTTTAGGGTTTAAGGTTTAGGGTTTAGGGTTCAGGGTTTAGGGTTTAGGGTGGTTGTCAAGATTACTGCTGCCTTCTTTGAATCCTGTAGAGTACTATGTAGAATTTAACACTCACGGTGATGGGCTTAGCATACTCTTAACAACATCATTTTTTGGCCCATTGAATAATTCATATCCCTACACCCTGAATCCTAAACTCTATATCAACCCACGAAATGCCGGGGCCTATTTAGCTGGAGCAAGGTTCTGGGGCTAAGGGTTTAGGGTTTAAGGCTCTGCTCAAGCTCTACAAGGAGTACGAGGGAAAACCATGAGAAATGATTCCAGTTTCCACTTTAATCCCCTCCCCAAATATTGAAAGCCCCCTGCCCGCCAACATTAAACATTCCCAATATGCTATAATATATCACAATCAGCATGTATTGCGGGCTGGGGCATGTCCGGGGGAGGTGATTACCTGTTTACTTGGATGCTCATAGGTTCAGGGCTCAGGGTTTAGCTATGGCTGGGGCCTACGTGTACGATAACTCCAGCTATATTTCTTTGCAATACCTCAAGACCTACTTGCAACCATTCATAATCCTGGAAGGTATGTCTTCGGCAGCCCTAGAAAACATCAAGGAATCTTGTTCCCAAAAAGATTTCTCCATGTAGGCAGGACTCTGACACCTCATGCAAAACATTCCGTCCGAAGGAGACGCCCCAAGAGGGATAACTGACAACCTAGCCGACTCTAGTACACATGCTAACATGCATGTTGAACCCCTGAAAACCCCCTAAACCCTAAACCCTAAACGGAAACCTTAAACCTCTTAACCCTAAACCCCTTACACCTCAAAGCTTGAAGCCTACGCCCCCAAAAGGTAACGCCATCAGACTTCCCTGCAAACAGGGCAGGCAGGCTCCCGGAGCTTGTTGAGGCTTTCGTCCTTAACCTCGCAGAGGTTTAGGGTTTAGGGTTTTGGGTTTAGAGGTTAGGGGTTAGGGTTTAGGGTTTAGGGCTTAGGGCTTAGGGTTTAGGGTTTAGGGTTTTGGGTTTAGAGGTTAGGGCTTAGGGTTTAGGGTTTAGGGTTTAGGGCAAATACTCCCTCCTCAGACTATGACCTAGAGAGTCCATGGACCCAATAATTAGGTACTTGGGATCTGGGTAATAGTAATTATAGTGCAGGTTTCGGGTAGGTATAGGTAGTATATGATTATTATGTACTTGGACCCTTAGGGTGAGAAGAGAAAGGATTTCAAAGTTTGCAGAGCTTGGAGGGGTCCCAAAGCCCAAGGCCAGTGCAAGCACTTAATTGTAAACAGAGAACATGGAGGAACCTCCTCCACCAATACAACATCAGAGATCTCAACTCATAAGCTCTTGTGCTAGACTATGGAGCAGGAAGGCCGGTAGAAGTATGAGGAGAAAAAACGGCATGTATGTGGTCCGGGGTGTGCGATCTCATGCGAGCAGCTGGCAAAACTTCTTGTCTAGCCTACGGTCAAAAATCCCATACTCGTGCTGCAATTTCGTTCCATCTCGTTCTACATACTTCGGAGCATGTTGCGGGGGACGATCAAGTTCGTACTAGGCTTGAGACCAACTGACCAAATCTACTACTATCTCGTTATACAGCACTTGAGTCGCGCCTTGGATTTCGATTCTCAACATATTTGCGTTCGAACACAAAAATGCTGATCTCGTGATCTGGTGGGAAACATCTCGCTTTACAGACTAAACGCCTGATTTCCAGGACTTCTGACCGATGTGAGACATGTTTCAAGCGACGGAACTTTCGTCCATCGCCCATGTGGGCTTTGAGGGACTGTGGCTCATAAAGAACAATAGGATGTCGAACAAAACCGAACAACAGAACAATGGGCTTAGGGTTCAAGGTACCAAACATCCAAACTCAGCTAGGACACTTGTGCGAAAACAGCTGCCCCCAATACACATGATGTTATAAGGCTCTGGGCTCCACAATGCTGAGTAAGCAAAGTGGGCATGGATTACACAGTTTAGGGTTTAGGGACTTAAGCCCTAAACTAGGGTTCAGGGTTTATAGGCTTTAGAGCTTAGAGAATTCTGCAGGATTCTGTAAGGACGGGTGCAGGGCGGCTGGCCCTGGGCGGGCATCAGGCAGTATAATCCCTTTACTCTGAACCCTCTCAAGCCCTGTGGATATCCTAAACCCTAAACCCTAAAAAACCAAACACCAAACATGAAACCAAAAAACTTGATTGCTGTTCTTCTGGGAGGCGAAAAGAGCATCTTCTGTGTAGAAATGTTCAAACCCAAACCCTGAATCCCCGAGCCTAAACCCTAAACCCAATATGCAAAACCTTGGAGAAAAAAAGCTTAAACCAGAAATCCATCCAAAAGAGTCAATTTGGATAGAAATGGCGGTTTCCTTTCGAAACTGTGGCCAAACGCTATACATTAAGCAGATGCCTTGTGCTCATTCTCGGAAATCAGCAACCGCTGCCTCCGAGCAACCATAAGTTCAAAAAAATCGTCGGATGAACAAAGATGGATCTCGTCAGCTCTTTGCTGCTGGGCCCTCTCCTGATTTGGTCTTTGGTGGATGACATTGCGCCGGCGCCTCAATTTGGGGGTGCACGTGAACGGAGGCTCAGTCTGTGATGGCGAAGAAGATCTGCCATAGCTGAGGTGGACGCTGCGGGCGACGGCTCATCACCATCACCGCAGCGCAACACAAATTTGCTTCTGTAAAGGGACCCTCAAGAATGGACGCCTGAATTTTGGACGCCCTGAACCCTATATGTCCCCGTATGTCCGTAGCACACCCCTAACCCCTTAACCCTTAAATCCTAAACCCCTAAACCCCTACACCCTTAACTCCTAAACCCCTTAAACCCCTAAACCTCCAAACCCCTAAATCCTACACCCCTAAACCTTAAACCCCTAAACCCTCAAACCCTAAAGCTATTTTGTAAACCGCCGAATCCCATCGAGCCGCCTTCAGACTTCGTTCTCGCTCCTTAAGTTGAGCACGGACCTTCCATGTGAGCTATAGTCTAAACTCCTGGGTTCTATAGGGGATTATATAGGGGACTACTATAGGGCTTAGTAAGGGGGATACCAGGAGTTTAGACTATGGTTCATGTAGCCCAGGCATTTTGGGGGGGGGATATAGGCTTGGGATTTAGGGATCAGGTGGTTTAGGGTTTAGGGTAGGGGTATATAGGGACTATAATTATACTGTAGAGGTATATGGGGATATATGGGCTACAGTCAATATTTCCCCATATTATTCATGGACATGGGATCCTTCTTGGGGACTATATTAGGGACTAGACCAAAACGCTACCTAGCCCGCATGCCATTGCTAGGATGTAGGGCTTAGGATTGAATGAGGGACATAGGGACCAGCACGTAGAGAGGTATTTGGGGGTGTGCAGGGGTTGGTGGTTGGTGGTAGGCTTAGGGGGTTCTGGGATCTTTGGTTTTTAGCTCCTCAGACATTTTGCATGGCTGCAGGGTGCAGGTAAACTGATTTTGGCTCCAGGGTTCAGGTAAACCCTAAACTTTACCCTAAATAGCAGTTTCCATGTTCTTTTCCAATATCCCTATACAACCCAATATTATCCCAATATTACCAACCCCCCCCCCCCTACATCCTGAACAATCCCCGGATTCCGTTGTACTATGGCCACTGTTGGGACCTTGGGCTCACACAGACGGATTGCCGGGCTTTGCGTTCAAGGTTTAGGGTATTTAGGGTTTAGGGTTTAGGGTTTAGGGGAAGAACAAGTCTAGAACCTCTTGCATAAGATGCACAATTCTCCCAGCAGCCGGCTTTGGGGACCCGGGATTACAGGGCATTTGAAGGATTGCGCAACCTTTTTGGAACAGACACCCCGATGGACAGAAAATCTGGCTGCCACCAAGATCCAGGGGCCCTTAAATCACAGCTGTTCATGCCCTTCCAACAAAGAGACCTCAGGTAACCCGAAGTAGCCCTTCTCGTAGCCAGTCATTGGGATGCACATTTGAAACTGGAGGCACGGGGTGCTGCCCATCAGTAGGTGGAGATAGGTCATAAAGCGCCTATGAAGGACCTACGAAACCCGAAACCCTTAACCCTAAACCCTTAACCGTAAACCCCATGGGATTGCCTTTTCTTGCAGAGGAATGAGCCTGCATCTGAGTCATGCCTTTAAGCTCCCAGGTACTAACACTGGAAGCCCCATGACAGGACGGGAATAAAGACTGGGCTGCTGTTAAGGAACTTTGTTTAAGTGAATATGGTTTCCTGAAATTATGAATAACTTTCTGAAGCTCCCTATAGTAAGGATTATAGTATTCCGGTGACGATTTGGGCCCCCTTCTTTTGGGAAACTGCCATATAGCGTGTAGGGTTTAAGCTACTTTCATATGAGCTATAGTCTAAACTCCTAGTATCCCCCTGAATAACCCCTGTAGAAGTCGCCTCTATAGTTCCCTATATAACCCCCTCTAAGGAGTTTAGACTATAGCTCATATGCATAAACAGGGTTTAGCGTTTGGTTTAAGGTTTTAGTTACCATGATGCGGGCATGTAGGCTTTAGGGTTTAAGTCTGGCAGTGTCCGACTGCATGCTCACCCAGCTTTAGGAGTGTGAACACCCGGTGGTGCTTCCGCCAATCAGGATCGGAGCTCGATGGTGTCCTAGTTGGCCCGCGCTCTCCAATAGACAGAAGCGTACCAATGCAAGCAAATACAAGCTCGCGGAACAGTGAAATTCAAGAAGGCACGGATGATCAGCAACAATGGTGGAGACCGCACAAAGACGGAACGGACTCACCGTTGCGTGTGGCAGATTTCCTTCAATTAATCTAAGTTCCTTAACAGCAACCCAGAAGAGCATGCAAGTTTGAAAGGGGCTCATGCAGGAGTTTCTTGAGATTGGTCTGGGGAATGCCAAGGATTTCTGGGAGTCCCTCTCAGGGTTATAGATAAGGTTTTTCAGAAATTCCCGTGCATAGCCTGGGTCATGCTTGATGGCCCAGTCCCAGGATGTCCACGACCACACTTACATCAAACATGGACGATGGGCATAATTCTTCTGATGCAGCAACGGTGACAACAGTCAACTTCCGCGAGGCTCTGGGTTTGAGGGAGAATTAGGGAGAATGGTAATCGGGTTTTATGCACGGCTGACTCGTGAGGATGGTCCCTTAACAAGAAACACATACCTTCCACCCCCTCTGTGAACTTTATTTAGTCTACCAACCAAGTGGAGGGCCCTCAACCCTGAATCTGGACATCTAGAATCTAGAACACGCATTCACGTTGACACTTAAAATCCTGCATGCTTATGTATTGGGATCATAGCAGTCTAGTATACCAGACTCATGCAGGATTTTCAGCAGCAGCCGTACCAGGCACAGAGCCGTAGCTCCTTGATCTCCGCCCAGATGTTGTGAAAATTCTTGTTACTGTCAGTGGAAGGTACAGCTGTTGGTGCACCTCTTCTGGAGACTGTTGAACCAAAAACCTTACTGTTCCCACTATTGCATAACAGCAACAATATCTCGAGAACAGGCAATCATAGTAGCAGTAGCGATAATGGTCTGCTTGTAAACACATTTAGTGTGTGGGTTTGGGGTTTGGGGTTACGAAGGCCTTACCCTAAACCCTAAGCCCTAAACCCCAAACACCCTGGCCTTGTCCACCATTTCCTGCGAAGCTTGAAGCTTCTTGCGCAGTTCCTCGTGCTGCTGCGCGGCCTGTCAGACAGAGGCGCAGGTTGCTTTGAAAGGTTTTAAGGCATTCGGTCTAGGGTGTAGGGTTTGAGGATCAGGTAGAGAAGTTAAGAGATTCTAGTCTAGGGACTCAACCCTAAACCACGGTGACTATAGCAACCAAAGAGAATGCGTTTGTAGGACTCAGCTGGCCATCCGCAGGGCAGCTGATCACTTTGCCAGCTCCTTCATCAACAGCTGCTTCGGGTTAAGGATTTAGGCTGCAGCAGTAGTGTTTCTTAATATGCCCACCTAGAGAAGACGGTAAGCGTATCGTGGAAAAGCTCGTGCGACGGGCCACAGATGCGATCAGCGCGCGCCGTCACGCAGCTAAAACCTGAACCCTAGACCCTACTTGGAGGGTCAGGGGGGCTTAGTAAGTAGGTTAATAACCCCTATAACCCATATAGTAACCCCAGTTATCCCCCTTATTAACCCACTTACTAAGTCCCCCTGACCCCCCAAGTAAACTCCAAGCATCGAGGCACGTTCTAGGATCTCCACCCTCAACTCCCCACACCCTAGCCATACTTTCTAAACTCCCAACTCTAAGCCCCTAAATCCTAAACCCTAGATCCTAGACCCTAGAGGCCCCTAGATCCTAAACCCTTCGCCCTAAACCCTAAAACCTAGGTCCTGAACACTGGACCCAAACTCTAAAGCCTAGATCCTAAACCCAAAATCCTAAACTCTAAACCCTAAACCAAGATCCTAAACCCTGTAAACCCTAGATCCTAAACCTAGATCCTAAACTCTAAACCCTAAACCAAGATCCTAAACCCTGTAAACCCTAGATCCTAAACCTAGATCCTAAAGCCTAAACCCTAAATCCCAAAGCCTACCACCCCAAACCCAAACCCAAGCTACTGAACTCGGCTTCGGCTTGAAACCCGGGGACCTTCGTAGTAAGGGTTTAGGAATTAGGGTTTAGGGTTTAGGGGTTTTAGGTTTATGGGTTTTAGGGGTTTCGGGGTTTAGGGTTGGGAGTCTAGGGTGTAGGGATGTTTTCCCGATGATGGAGAACAAAGTAGAAGATAAAATTGAAAATGACATGGCTTTAGCTACCCCAACCACTGAAATTAGGACCAGCTTACTGTACAATCACTTGATAGTTATAGGGTCCTTGTTATAGGGCTGGTGTAACTAAAATCCCCTGATGGGTTGAAAGACAAAGCCGCAAAGTGCCTGAAGGGCTCTTGAGAGCCGAGAACTGCCCAGACAAAAGGATCCAGAAATTAGATCCCCTAGAACCATAGGGGAAATTATATAAGGATTATATAGGGGTTATAATGGGTCTATATAGGGAATCTAATTTTTAGATCCTCCCAGGGCCCTGGGTGTTCAAGGTGGTCTTTTGGTTCAGAGTGCTGGGGTTTAGGGCTTTGGGGTTTTTGCCGTTTAAGGAGTTGGGGATCTTAGGGTTTTTTTTGGGCTTGGCTTCGTGTTTTGGGTTTAAGGGGGGCGTAGAGTAGACTCTTCCGTAGGGTCCCTAAACCCTAAACCCTAAGCCTGGGTTCAAAGCCGACTCAGAACCTTCGGGTTCTAGCTCGCCACCCAGAAACCGGACACCGAGCATACACGCAAATCCTCCAGAAGTGTTTAGGATCTAGGGTTTAGGGTCTAGGGCTGAGGACCCTAAACCCTAATTGAGGTTTAGGGTTTAGGATTTAGGACCGCCCCTAAACTAACACAGAACTTGAAAAGCGATTAGTTTGGGGCACGGGTATCACAAGAGTCACAGACCTCCATAACAACTGCCCACCATTCAACTTCGCCGTCCCTTCCGAATAGAGAACCCGGAACCCAAACCTTAAAACCGAATTAAGGTCTACCTGGGCCCCAAAAGTATGTAAAATAATGGCCTTTATGGCTATTATTATGGGTTTTGGGCTATTATTTTGCATACTCTTGGGGTTTTGGGTAGGGTTTAGGGGTTCACCCCGAACCCTAAAACCCACAATCCTTGCATCGGTAGACCTGAAGTGCGTGAAAAATCTAGTGGTGGAGAACATAAACAAGTAGGACCTCAAACCCAAAACTCTAAGCACATCCCACCCGAACGCGGCAAAATCTAACAGCCCAAGAGCCCTTGAATCCTGAGCCCATCCTCCTTGTCCCCTGAAAGCCTAAAAAGCCGTGAGCCCTTGAAACCTCTAACCCTAAACCCCTGAGAGGGGCAGGGCCTCGAGGAGTTCGGCATCCTTAGCTTTCACCTAAGCGGAGGGCGTAGCTCTTTAGGGTTTGTGCTTTATGTCGCCCTAAACCCTATACCCGGAACCCTAAACCCTAAACCCTAATAAGGAAGTTTAGATCCACTCCCAGAATGAGGGTCCCTATGACTATAAGGGGTCCCAGTTCTGAGGGTTGGGGTACCGGAACCCTGTTACTAAAGGGTGTGGGGTGTAGGATTGCTGCTCTGTGGCTAAGGGGTAGAATTCAGGGTTTAGGGTTCTGAGTTTCGATGTTTAGGGGTTTGGGGGTTTGGGATTTAGGGGTTCTGGGTTCAGGGTTTAGGGCTTAGCATTTGTTTGCAAAAGATTTTCTGGTTCAGGGTCTGAATCTCGAGGCATCGGGTGAGCGGTTGAAAGTTTAGGGTGTTTGTGCATTACACAAAAGGGGAATGGAAAAGAGAATGGAAGCTACTACATTCGGAACGGGCCAGGAGATAGGAACTAATATTTGGGAGTTTTAGAGGTTAGGGGTTAGGTTCAGGGCTCCTTTTCAAGGTCTAGGGCGCAGATGTTGCGGCATCTTCCGGGCAAGCAGTCGGGAATGATGGGCTGCATGCTCGTGGCACTTCCTATCATATCCTAAACCCCACACCCTAAACCCTAAGCCCTATCATGGCTCCAGCCCTAGTGTTGTCTTTTTCGCTTCCTCTTGGCTCACGACCTAGAATAGCACACTAGCAGTAACAGCAGAGGTCCTCTTAGTACACTCTAAAACTTAAGCTTCAATCTAACCCCGAAGCCCTAAGCCTCAACTTTAAACCCTGATCCCTAAACCCTAAACCCTAAAGGCCTATCAGGCCTTGGTATACCCCTCGTCCTTACCATTACCAGATGGTCCGCGTGATCGCGCTACATCTGATCTGAGCATCATACTGCAATCTATATGGATAATAATCATTGTGACACCACTAACACTAACGGTACCATGACCTAACAATACTGATAATAAGAATAGCAATAACAGTAGCAATAGCAACAATATTATTGCCACAATAGGTGAGCCTCAATTCTCACCGGAGAGCAAATCAATTGTCAGTGCTTGAGGCTTCACCCTAAGCTTTGGGGTTTAAGGGCTAAGGATAACATACCCAGATATACCCCTACAATAATCCCTACATTCACTCCCCACTCACCCTTGAACACCAATGAGCCCAGAGCCTTCCTCACAGACTCCAAAGCTCCAGCCCTTCTCTCGACAGTTGAACGCCAAAGCCCCGCCGCCTCCTAAAATCCTGAAATCCAAATCCTAAACAAGCCTCGATGCTAAATCCGAAATTCCAGATCCTGACCCCAGATCCTAAGCCCTGAACCCTACACCCTAAATCCTAACCCACGAATCTAAATTCTGAGTCCTAAGCCGTGGATTCTCAACCTTGATCCAAAGCCTACATCCTGACCCTAAATAGCAAGTGCCAAAACCTAGGCCTGAAGCCCACCAAAAAACCCTCTGATCCCTTTGCTGCGCCTGGTTCTGCAGCATGCCGATTGTCTGCTTCATGCTAACGCCGTCCTGATTGGCTTTAGAGCGGTTTAGGGTCGGGGTTTAGGGCGTGGTCACGGCAGTAGGGAGTCCCTGGTGTGGGGCACACCCAGGCCGCCCGCACCGGTGCGTAGCATTCAACCCACCCCATGTCCACCCTGAGCATCCCGACGAGGCAAAGCAGCACGGACGCGCCGCAATTCATTCGTGGACCGGGCATGACGTGGTGTGCTTGAAGGTTCTGGCTTTTTTGTGTGCTTTCTTGCAGGATAACTTGACATCCAAGGCCAAAGCAAAGACTGTCATGTGGAAGGATGTTGTGCAGGGGGACTTCCACGACCGCCTGGGCACGGTGGCGCTCAAGGTTACGTTTGTGTTGTTCGGGCACGATCGCCATGTGTCCAGAACTGGCCTGAGAGCAGCCGCAAGTGGTCCGGGAGACGTCAGAAGTGGTCTAGGCCGCAATCGGTCTGGAATTGGTCTGGGAGCAGCTTGGTCTGGAATTTGTCCCGGAAACGACAGGATTGGTCTGAGGGTGGCGGATCAGTTCCAGTCCGGCTGTTAGGTTGCTTCCGAGGCTGCGTGGCGCAGCCGCGCTCTCAATGGCAATGCATCAGCGTTGGCTTTCTGTAAGGGTGTTGTGCTGGCAGTTATGGCACGCTTGCAATTGGTCCAAAATTGGTCTGGGAGCAGCCAGCCACAAATGGTGCGGGAAGTGTCTTAGTTGGTCTAGACCGCAATCGGTGCAATTGGGCTGGGAGCAGCCAGACATGGTCCAGGAGACGCATTTGTTCTGGTCCGGAAAATGCCAGAAGTAGTCTGATCCGGGAAGGGGCCGAGGCTTTGGGAAGCCCCTTGGAGGCAGGGCGGCCTGCCAGGGACGTTAGGGCAGAAAACCCTTCGGCTTAGACCTTGTAAGTTCTTATTACCACAAATATAACCGAACTTCTGTAGTAGTAGTAGTAGTAGTAGTGGGTTGTACTGTTGGAGCGCGTCATCGCTGCCAGCAGCGTGGAGGTAGCCCAGCAAGTAGGGCCTTAGCCGGGCCCTCTGCAAGAGGGCCCCAACAGGGTGGCATGGATGGCGGCAGTCGCCCAACTTTACCTGGGCTCCATGATGCTCCTTACCACTCGCGAAGCTCGGACAGCTTCGCTCCGCGTGGAGGGGGGGGGGCCATTGAGGGCTTACGGGTCAAAATGTTAGTGCTCTAATGAACTTGTTTCTTTCATTCATGTCACTTTCATTTCTTACTGTTCTTCTTTCGACTTTTCTTTCTTGGCTCATATGACATTACGACAATGAAATTAAGAAAGGTTTTAATGAGTATAAGGGACCACGGATTAAACAGTTGCGGGAGTTCATAAGAATGAAGACAAAAATTTAATTCATTTAGTAATTTCACACACTGCACTCAGTGTTCCAAGGCTGGGCTTCATTGCTTTCGTCGAATGCCTGAACGTTAAACTTCCTAATATCCAAATGCTGCTTCTGAAATGAAATGAAAATGGAAAAAATACTCTGTTAGCTTACTTCATTGAAGGGCTGAATGTGAAGAAGTGCAATAGAAAATTCCCTGCAAACCAGATAGAACATTAGAGACAAAATGAATTCACAAGACCTCATACCAGCAAGTAATAAGCTTTATAGTAATCCTTTCTAGAATCCACATTCGCAACACCATTAACATCAGTCCTTTTCACCTTGGAATTACTAGCGGGCTGAACAATCATAAAGGCTATGAAAAGGCTTTCACATCCATATATATCTAGATCCTTACCATCTTTATGGAGAGCTGTGGATACAGTGTCTTTTCAGAAATACCTATGATGAAAACCTATGATTGGTGATGTCATGGTTGAGCGCTAGGCTTTAGGTTTTGAGGGCTGAACAGTTCACGGTTGTCCTTGGTAAGGGCTCAAGGGTTTGGAGTTGAGGGGTTTAAGTTTCAGGCCTTACGAGGCTTATTCTTGCTGGGCTTGGGGTTAAGGCCTAGAGGGGAGCCGCTACACCCTCCTTGATTCCCGATGTATATATCAATATCACTAACGTCCATATCCATGGGGGTTCGCAGATGTGCCCATATTTCTCCTTTTCCTGGCCTTGCCCTGTGGTATCTTAAGGACCTGAGGGGCTTTAGCCCTAAACTCTATTTGGAGGTTCATGGGGTTGAGTAACTTGGGTTATAACCGCCTCTGCAACCAGCCCTAGAAGGTAATCTCTCGAGGATTATATGCCTAGGTATAGGCAATTACTAACTCCCATGGACATCAAGTGTGGGATTTCAGGGTTCACGGAGCGCACAGTAGTCTGCCACGGAAAGTGGAACCTGACAAGTTAGCTTGGCATACCCTCTCCCAAAACGAACATCCAACCCGATTTGGGGTGAAGGGTTTGGCTTGAAACGGTGCCCCATATAGACAGCAGTGATTTGCAGAAGGGGCTACGGACGCGGGATCTGAGGTTGGTTTGGATTTTGGGATTGCATGCCTTTGTGCGGAAATCCTTGTGGAAATTCTCCAAACTTTTACGGAAGCGTAATACGGACCCCTCTGGAACGAATGTACTTGGACTGTATGAATTTCTCTCAGTGAGGGTGTGTGTGTGTGTGTGTGTGTGTCGTCTGCCCTGCTAAATTTGGAGCGGTAGCCTCAGTCAAGCCCCAACACTAAACCACTCAACCCAAAGATCATACACATTAACCTAGACCGCCCAACACTACAATGCAACAGCTCTGAACACAAACCTTTTTCATGACCCTGAATACTCCGAACGTGGGAATTGTGGCGCTATAGCATTCTAAGGTCATGCAGGAACCGAATATGTGTCCTTAAATAGGGGGCACAAAATTAGACCGCAAAATACCTGAATCCTTATCAAAGGGAACCTCAAAAACAGGATCTCTAATTTTCGGAACCCTCCGTCCTCCGTATCCCACTATCTCTGTAAACCCCAGTCCCCACTTCATCTGCCGTGTCCTTTTCCATATGATTCTCCAGTAGTACCCCTGTATATCCGCATAAACTCTACGCATAAAACCCTAAACACGAAACCCCTGAACCCAAAACCCCTAAACCCGCAGCCGAAACCCTTATCCCCTGAACCTTTACCCCTAACCCCCTAAACCATAACTAACATATAGCAGTTTCCATTGTATTTCCCATTATCCCAATGTAACCCTAACCTAAGCGCTTAACGCATAAACCCTAAACCCCTAAACCCTAAACCCCTAAACCCTAAACCCCTAAACCCCTAAACCCTAAACCCCTAAACCCTAAACCCCTTAACCCTAAACCCCTATACCCCTAAACCCCTAAACCCCTAAACCCTAAACCCCTAACCCCTACACCCTAAAACCCTAACCCCTAACCCCTAAACCCATAAACCCTAAACCCTATACCCCTAAACCCTCAACCCCTAAACCCTAAACCCCTAAGCCCCTAAGCCCCTAAACCCTAAAAGCACTCCTTAAGAGCCGTCGTGGATTTCTCCGACTCATCCTGTAAAGCCTTTCGCCTTCACGGAGCTGAGCTTGGCTTCTGGATAAAGGGATTTAGGGTTTTAAGGTTTAGGTTTTAGGGTTTAGGGTTTAAGGTTTAGGGGTAACCCACCCCCCCAGATTTAGAACCCTATTCGGGCTTATTGTGCGCTATATAGTCCTTATTAGCTCCTTAAACCCTGGGGGGGGTACCTTTGGGGGGATACTATTGTAATCCCTATTCTGGTCATATTGGGATAATGGAAAAGAAAATGGAAACCATAGGGGTTATGAGGGTTATATAGGGGTTACATAGGGATTATAGGGAATAGATTGGGGTTACATTGGGATAATGGAAAATTAGCTGGAAACTTCTATACTGGGTTTGGGGTTTAGGGTCTAAAGCTTGGGGTTTTGGGGTTAAGGGTTAGAGGCTTGGAATTTAGGGTTTAGGGTTTGGGATTAGAGTTAAGGGTTACAGCCCCACCCATTAACAAACTGTCTATAACAAGGGCTATATTAAGGGCTATACTAATACATCTAAGTTGGGTTATTCCCCCTTACAGTAACTGTTACCACAAGGGGTAATAGGAATTATAATGGCCCCTTAATAAGGACCCCTTTAAGGACAGTTACTGGGTGGGGGAATGACCCAACATCTAAGATATAATTATCATCCTACTGAGTCCCACTGTTACTGGGTGGGGGGCAGTACCCAAGATGTCGGGTCTAGGGCCTGGACCAATTGAATCTACGGTTCCGGCTAAGGCCTTCGTATTTAGGATTTGGGATTTTGGGGTTTGGGACTCCGGTGCAAGGTTTGAGGCCTGAGTTTGCGGCTTTAGGGCCCAAAGTGACCTGGTAAGAAATACCTAAACCTCCAAAGCATGTAAAATAGTAGCCCTAAACCCATAATAATAGCCATAAAGGCTATTATGTTACATACTTTTGGGGCCCAGGTAGTTGTTCATGCTTACGAGGGTTCGTAGTGGCAGAGGTTCTCAATCCCTCAGTACTTGCAGTCAACACTTCCAATGCCAAGAGGGTGCAAAGGGCCGGACGGGTAGTTTGCTGTGATGCAGGGTTTAGGGTTTAGGGTTTAAGGTAACCCCAACACTTAAATCCAAACTGCAACCCTCATCCAGTCATCATCAAGGAGAGAAGCCACATGTATACACGTGGACAAACCCATGCAGGTATGCAGGTATAAAAAAGAAGAGAGTCCGAAGCCATTGGGATATGGTGCGGGGAACTGGCAGGCCTTGGCATCACTGGCCTTTCCTAAGCATCAACCCCTAAACCCTAAACCGCGTGGTCAAGCCCAAACCCCAAAATCCCCCACCCAAACCCCTAGACTAGATTCTAGACAAGATCGATCACCGTACACAAATACACTTTAGGTTGGGCCCCCACCATTAATGGTGACCACAAGAGATAATGGTAAGTGGTAATTATATTAGGGCCCCTGTAGGTTCCTAATATACCACTATTAGTGCGTGGAGGCCTATAGTCCCCCTTAAGTAGATAGAATATGGCTTTGGGTATATTAGCATAAGATCCCATATTCCATCTACTTAAGGGGGATTATAGCCTGAAATACAATCATGCAGATCCAAACCGCTGAGCCCTAAGCCGCACTTGGCTGACTGTAGTACCCCTCCTTGAAGCTCAGTTCTACTGGGTTGGCCCCTAAAACCCTTTGAAAAACATTCGTATACAGGGTCCCTTACCAAAGCCATTAAGGAAAATACGAAATATCCCAGGGGCCTACCCAGTCTAACCTTCCCATTATCTCAGGGAGTTTTCCTTTGAACCCTTAGGGTTTGTACTTTGGGGTCTGGGTCCCTAAAGCATGAAATATGGCCCTGAATAAGGGTATTTGGGACCCAAAACCTAGAGTTACATACATTAAGGGTACAAACTTTGATTATCATAGATCACGAGTCCTCCCTAAACCCTAAAGCCTAAACCCTCAACCCTAAACCTACTACCCTCAGGCTCCCCTTAGTTAACCTTGCCTGTCCCTGACTTATCAGTGCCCTAACTTAAGGAGCCAGACATTTAGCTGGCTACTGCTGCTGGAGAAAATCTCGCAACGAATCGGTCCATTGAGTACTATGGATCGTACCGTAGGATTTACTGTCGCTTTAGGGTTTTGGGATTACGTAGGGTTTATCCAGTGAGGTGCAATATTTCCTGAATCCCGAAATCACACCCCCGAAGCCCCAACTCCTTAATCTCTGCACCCTTATATCCCAAAACCCTCCACCCCTAAACCACGGACGCAGCATTCACATCTCTGGGTGTGGAGCTCCCTTTCAAGGATTTCGACAATCTGGTTCTCGTATTCCGACTCCTCGCCACAGTCACGGCGTCGCACAACCCAAAACTGATTTGTACGCTGGCAGTTTAGGGTTCAGGGTTTTTTGTTTAGGGGGCTCAGGGTTTTGCGTTTGTGATTTAGGGTTTAGGGCTTAGGGCAGGGATTTAGGATGCTAGGATGGACAAGGTACCGGGGGCTAAGCTTTGAACCCAAACTGACCTGAGAATCTGGTTTGCCGTTCAGGAACTTAAGTTAGGTTACCATGATATGGGTATAAAGTAAATACTAAGGCTTCCTTATCTTAGTAACTACATTAAACTACCCTAAGCTCTAAATCTTAAACCCTAAACCCTTAAGTTCTTGGACAGCAAACCAGGAATAGGAGGAGACTTTGTAGGCTGCCATTCCAAGCATCGCACCGAACCGTATGGTTTAGGGTTTAGGATTTAGGTTTAGGGCTTACGGGCTCAAATTTTGGGAGCTTCCAAGAATAGGATTTCTCTGAGAAACCCATGCAGAGTTGAGGATTTGGGGTTTTGAGGTTTGGGGCACCAGGGTCCGGGTGAGAGAACTGCAGGATCAGGGCTTAGTCGTCAGGGTTTATTGCTCAGGGTTTGGGTTTATGGTTGAGGGCTTTGGGGTTTAGCTTTTGAGCTTAGGCCTATTCACTACGGGACAAGTCGGCGTTGTTATGCAACATGCTCAATTGGGTTTTCCAATCCCTTTAGTAGGCCAAGATAATTTGTGAGACAAAACTTTCAAAAGATACATGCCTGCTACAGATGCATAGCCTGCAGTAAATGGTAGTTTCCAGAAACGCGTGGACCCTAATCTAATCCCCAGCTACGATCATCGTCAACATGGGAACCCCAAAAGACCCTGATTGTCGGAACCCTCCGAAGAAACCGACTATCATCTATTTGGCACTCCAAGCTAGACGACCCTGAATCCCAAACTTTCCAAACTTGACGTGCAGTGGAGGTTGGTTGCGCTTAAGGTACGCAAACTAAGTTCAAAGCCCCACATGGAGAGAGAGAGAGAGAGAGGTGTATATATACATATATATATATGTATAGATGTTATGGTAAAGTCATTACCTTGAATCCTTACATATGCCATGAAAACCCACAATTTCCACGTAATTTGGCCTTTTTATTTGACTTTCCAGTCTGGTGACCTAATTGAAGCCATGAAACCCAAAGCGCTGAACTTCGGACCTTAAACCAAAAGCCCTGAACCTTCCATCGGAAACCTCGAACCCTCAACCCCAATGTAGGGGTCCAAGAAATTTCTCTTGGCATTTCCAATTATTTGAGGGCCTCGGATGAGTAAAGTCATACAAGGAATCTAGGACCATAACAGTGAGATATATACGTATATACATGGTTCTACATTACGCACTGAACAAGTTTTTGTAGGTGTGGCCGCGGAAGGCAGGGAACTTGTTGAAGACCTGCCGCGCGTCTCTTGCTACCATGAGGCTCATTGTTGCGGGGCTGCCGGGTTCAGAACTCCAGGGTTTAGGGGTGTTGGGTTTAAGGGTTCAAGAGTTTAAGGGTTTAGGGGCTTAAGGGCTTAAGAGTTTAAGGGTTTAAGGGTGTAAGGGCTTAAGGGTTTTAGGGTCTGGGGGTTTGGGGGTCGGGGCCTAATTAAGGTGTGGGGTTTGGATGCAATATCGGGGCTTCTAGGCTTTGAATAGGGTCTGGTGCCCTGAAGCGGTGTAAGTTTCAGGAAATAAGATCTAAGCTTCAAGGAGTTCTCAGCATTGGAGTCCGGGCATCTAATAGAATGCGAGTCCCTTTTTAAGGATCAACATACGCAGCATTTCCAAATCCTGAACCTTAAACCCTGAACGCTAAACCCTGAACGGTGGAGGGTTTTTTTTCCAAGGTTTGGCTCCGCCGCTTTTTTTTCCAAGGTTTGGCTCGACCCCCCCCACTTGTTTCCTTGTAACTGTCATCATTTTTGGACTCTTAGATACAAAAAGTGTCAACTGTCACAGGGATCGCGGGGGTCACGGTCGCCATCCTCGTA
>CAJNIZ010042719.1:0-14311 GCA_905231905.1 Symbiodinium pilosum
GCTGGTGCTGGAAGCACCCAGGCGCGCACCCTGACCTGCATGAACCCACCCCCGCTGGCGCTCCACCCTTGCCTCGACCTTTACGGGTTTAGGGTTCTCTCGAACTCTGATCGCGCTCCTGTCTTCTTACTTGTTCTGTGTACCCGTCTACCTTGCCGGGGCTGGCTCTGGCTTCAAGGTGCTTGTGCTTATTGAGATTGAGCCTGGACTTGTCCAGGCTAGACCGGAGCCAGTTTGGGTTTGGGGGTGGCTCGAGGCCTCTAGTTTTCTTCAGATGGTGCCCTAACTGGATGCCGGGTCTGGAAGGTGGAATTGTCCAGTCTACACGGGTGCCAGTTTGAGTTTGGGGGTGGCTCGAGGCTCGAGTTTTCTCAGATGGTGCCTGACTGGATGCTTCCAATCTTGAACAAATGGACCTGTCTACGGAGGTGGGTCGAAGGTTTGGGAGGCCCCTGCAAGGCCCTGGGGGTTCACTGGCTCATTCGCTGGACACCGGGGCCTCAACGGAGGGGTTTGGGGGGGCCTAAGAGGCCAATCCAAAAAGAACGATTTAGGGGAAGGTTTGGGGCAGGCTGTGGGACTGGGAGCTTTGTCGCCCGCCGGAGGGCTTTGGGCTGCAGAGCTGTAGGGGTTTAGGGTTTATGGTCCCAAAAAAAGGGTCCTTTGGGGGCTCAGCATGGAAGGGCTATGGCACTTGCTTTGGTGATTCGCTCGTTCTTGTGCTCAGAGGGGCCATGTGGCTGCGAGGCAGACACATTTCCAGTTTTGTCTTGGCACGCTACCTCTCCGCAATGGGCTTTTGAAAACGCACGAGCAGTCATTTTGGTATAGGTCTTCCTTCCGGTGCGATTTCACGTCGTCAGGGGACCTCGTAGCAGCATGCTAGAATGGATACGGAAACGCTTTGGAAGACATGTTTGCACGCCCGGGCTTGCAGGTGGGTGGTGTTCCGCAGTTTTCGTGGAGTACATCTTTCACAGTCGCCTTTTGAGAGTCAAGAGAGACAGTCGTGCAGGCAAACGGAAAAACTTGTACCCGCCTGGCTGGAGTATCCCCAGGGTCCAAATGTGGTGTTGGGATGCGTTGTCCGTGAGCTCTGTGTTCATTTACATAACTTGGTGCAAAGAGTCCTCAGCACGTTATTTCTAGCTGTATACTTCTGCCAGGGACCACGAGATTCTGAGTGACACGCATCTGTCCCCAGCCCTAACCCGAGACGCCTCGTTTCCATTTCCGATAAGAGGATAAGAGGATCTTGGACGGACTAGCCCCCCCAAAAATTAGGGCCCTTTAACTCTCCAAAAATCGGCTCCTTGTTTTGGGCCGAGGCTGCCAAACCGTAAGGGTCCAAGCCACCAATTATCATATCTTTAAGCCCAAGACTGTACTAGAACTATTAGTACCACAATCCCAAGTGCCCAAGTTATAGAATAGATATATATATACACAAAATATGTATTCCTGCTGTTGATTTCACTTGAGGTCTGGGGAGGATCCGCCTTTGTCACTAAGCTTGGCATCTTCTTCGTTCTTATTGCAATGGCCTCAGTGCTTCAACACCCTAAACGCAGAACGCTGAATCGGCTCTAGGGTTTAGAGTTGAGGGCAACCGGTGGCTGAAGTCCATCATGCCAGGCCTTTAGATTTGGCAGCTGTCAGGTTTAGGGTTTAAGGGTCCCTTTCGTCCTGGAATTTAAGTAGTCTCCAGACACCAGGTCTCAGTTCTCGGCAATGGATGATGCAGGCTTCAGTCCGGATATTTGGTTAGGCAACTGTGTGCAGTCAACTGGGGTGTGGCGTGTGAATTGTGAATTTGTGGAGGAAGGCCTAAATCCTAAACCCCAAGCCCTAAGCATTAAACCCTAAACCCTACGCCGATTACAGTAGTTTCCATTTTCTTGGCCATTTAAAGCGACCTCAGCCGACCTCACCTTAAATGGTAGGATATATAGATATATATATATATTGAACTGTATCAAAATGGCCTTGAATTGGGACTTGAACTTATTCTAAATTACCGTGACTTGAAGGCTATATAAGCATGACAGCCCAGGAGGTCAGTCTTGTGTTCACCAAGGCTCAAGACTTCAGTCCTTCTTTCAAATAAAAACCCACACCCCTAATCTTCATTAACTGGGTTGCTGTTAAGGAACTTAAATTGAGTTACCATAATGGGTATATATAATAAATAATAGGGTTTCCCCGATACAGTAACTTAAATTAAGTTCCTGAACAGCAGCCCATTAATTCCTCAAAGGGGTTATATATACCCCCGTAATGGAGAATCAAATATGGAAAAGAACATGGAAACTGAAATGCAAATTGCTGTGTATAGGATTTTTTAAGGATTATATGAACTGTCACATAAACTCTTTAAAGGGAGTTCGCGGAATTTCTGTGTGGGAGCACTAAAGAGGTTGTTAAGGGGTATATTCGGAGTTTAGACTATACATCATATGGGATCTTGAATACATATGGGCTATTGTTGGAAATCCTTCATAATATGGAGTGGGTGGGCATTTTATATTGGCGGGGGGTGGATAACAAGAATTCCCGCGTGATGCTAAGGACCCTAAACCTGGGGAATTATAGCATTGTCTGTCATGCAGGCTTTCAGGCTTCATTAGTAGTGGTCTTTCTCTCAGCCAGGTTTACCAAAACCAGTAATTAGCAGTTTCCTTCTCAGTTAGTTTCCAGCAGGTTTCATGGTTCCATTGAAGCTTTCAGCTCGTTACCCTTGGCATACCCTAAGGGTCCAAGGACTCAAATAATGGGGGTTGAGGGCCCAAATACCAGTAATATTATGGTATTCGGGCCCTAAAGCCCTACTATTTGGGTCCTTGGACCCTTACATAGTCCCCATATATCCCTATATATCCCCCCTATAACCCCCTTTAAAGGGACGCTACCATTTGGGTCCTTGGACCCTTGGGGGTAGAATCTGTGATGGGGCCGGGGAGCTACGGCATCTCAAAGTCAGACAGGTCGGGATTTAGGGTTTAGGGGTTTAGGGTCTAGGGTTTAGGATTTAGGGTTCAGGGTTTAGAGGGTTAGGGTTTAGGGTTCAGGGTTTAGAGGGTAGGGTTCAGGGTTAAGGGTTTAGAGGGTTAGGGTTTAGGGTTCAGGGTTTAGAGGGTTAGGATTTAGGGTTCAGAGTTTAGAGGGTAGGGTTCAGGGTTCAGGGTTTAGAGGGTTAGGGTTTAGGGTTCAGGGTTTAGGGCCTATAGGGTTCAGGCTTTAGAAAATGAACCCGTGTGGTAGCACCAGTCCTATACGCAAGGCTGCTTGATTACTTACCACCAGTAAGCGCAACATCAAAGGCACGTACCACCAGCCCCCCATTCTCTTACACTACCTTCCGTGTTCGTGCTTAATTAATCGGGCTTGTCGAGGGCTAGTGAAGCCAAATTACGAGAACTTAGAGCCCTAAACACGAAACCTTAAACTCGTGTGTGGGGGGCGTGGACGGCAAAGGACCCCGTAGCTATAAGTAAGGGACGCCGGTACCGGTACCCGAATTGGGTTACATTCATATGGCTGACTGTTCGTTCTAACTTCTAACCTCTTGACTAGATGACGCGCTTGTAAGGAACGCCTAAACCTAAACAGAAGGCTCATGGGCAGTTCGTGTCTGGAGTGTAAGTTCACCGAAACGGGGGGAATTGACAGTTGTCGAGTAACCTGAGTCATAATTCGACCTTAACCATGAACCCAAAACGCATCCTGAATCCTTAAGACCTGAACCCACAACCCAGACCCCTAATACCCGAATCTTGACATCCTCAGTTTTACCTCTACCCTTGAACCAGACTCGAAGTCCTCAAACTAAACATAACACAAGTCCTCAGCCTAAACCCTGCCCCGCCGAACCCTGACCCTGAACTCAAAGCCGCAAACCCTATTTCCAACCCCCATTTCCTCAGGTCTTCTATACCATGGCCTCGTACTACGCTGGAATCATCACCGCACCCTTGACGGCGCCCATGCATGCAGAGAGCTGGGGAAATTAGGCGATAGGGTGTGTGGATATTATTTCAACAATGGAGAATCATATGGAAAGGAAGATGGAAAGCAAAATGGAAGCTGGGTTATGTAGTTCTGTAGTGACTGATATGGAGCAGGAACTCCAAAAAATGGGCGGGTGGCTCTTTGGGGGTTACTTTAAGAACTAGGTAAAGTAGTTTTGGGTCTATATTGGGGCCCCCCTACTCATGAACATGTGGGTACTTATAGTATTTCGGTGAGTATATTGGGGTCCCCATAGTCATGGAAACTACTAGCTAGTGTTGCAGAGATCACTTGGGGGGGGGGGGGCTGTAGGAATTTAGGGATGGTTTAGGGTCAGCGCGCTTGCCACACGAGCTGCATCCCAGCTGAGTGAAAGGATATCGAGGCCCTGAAGGCGAAGCTGAGAGTGTCTACGGACTTGCCCTGGCTCCATCGCCGATGGAAGCTGTTGCACAAGGACTAGGAGTTGCCGCAGGCGATTTTCCCAAAGTGGCTGGCAGGAGGAGATCAGATGCACGGAAGACAGATGCACGGAAGACGTCGAGGCGGAAAGGAACGCTCAAGCGAAAGCCGATATCGAAGCATGGTGGGAGAGCGGATTTGCATAGCTGGCCCACCACCAGGAACCTCAACAGTCCTGCATAGCGGATGGTGGGTGTGTGGGCGGAAAATACGATGTTCAGATAGGGTTTAGGCTGTAGGGATTGGGTGGGGTTTATGGGAATTGTCGATCCTGAGTTTGCAAGGGTTTTTGGCTTGGTTTCAAATCTACTCCTAAAGGATCGTAATTAGGCCTACTTGGCTTATAGCTGGGGTTATAATCCTACTTATAATTGGGGTAACCCGTATAAGGTCATTTAGGGGGTTATAAGTAGGGCTATAAGCCCAGTTATAAGTAGCTAATAAGTCCCATGAACCTCCAAGTAGATTTAAGTTTCAGCGTCGAGACCCTCTAAAGCACGGTAAAATTAAGCCCTCTGATGGCCAGGACTGTTCTTCCCCAAAAAAAGGCTGACTGCCTGTCAAGTACATACACTGCACCCAGCGACTGAGTACGTGTAGTAGGTTGAAATGCAAAAATCTCATGTCTCAAGCACTTGGGTAGGATTCAGTTTCAGGGTGTGTTGAAGCCTTGGCGATCATGACCCTGGTTTACTTCTTAAACTTCATGAAGCCTCCAGGGATTTATTTACTTTAGAGGCTTGCCTTCTTGTTGGAGCTCTGTCAGTTGTTTTTTTCAAATACAGTGGCAATCGCGCTTGAAAGAAACGAGTTCTTCAACGCTCAGACCAAGACGGGATCTCCATAAAGTAGTGTATATATGGGGTCTATATAGGGATAATGGAAACTACTATTATATGGATTATATAGGGAATATTTTTGTAGATAATGGAAAAGAGAATGGGAACTACTATAGTATATTGGGGTTCTCGCCTTGCTATGAGATGCTCTTGGCGATAATGGAAAAGAGAATGGAAACTACTATAGTATATTGGAGTTATCGTCTTGCTATGAGACGTTCTATCCTTGGAATGAACTTTGGGAAACTATGTAACCCAAAGGGTCCTAAGTACCCATATGGTCAATACTTACCCAAACCATAAGGGAAATTACTACAGAAACCATACTTTGTACCATATAAGTACTTTGGACCCTTTGGGTAAGCGTGCGGAAGCATCGTATGCCAAATTTGAATCGTGTTGTGCACTCGTCAGACTATTGGCTCGCATGAAAAGTTTAGGGTTTAGGGTTTAGGGTTTAGGGTCTTGAGCGTGGAAAACAACACTGGTTTCATATCTATCCCTAAGGGTCCAAGGACCCAAATGATAGGGTTTTAGGGCCCAAATACCATTAATATTATGGTGTTTGGGCCCTGAAGCCCTACTATTTGGGTCCTTGGACCCTTAGGGTAGGCTTCAAAACCGAGAGGTTCTGCACATGGACTCAGAAGAGGCGTACCCTGAGATAGTCGACAGTGTAACAGGGCTTGATTGAAACATGATACATTGATGTCCCTGGTATGTTTTATGATACTAACCACCAGAGAGGCCCAACAGTTTAACTCTGATACAAAATTCCCAGATAGAAAGAACAGGCACCTGAACCTGAACCTCTCTACTAACCTAAACCCTATAGTCCCCCTTAGGTAGATAGAATATTAGGTATATGGTCATCTTATTATCATATACCCAAAGCCATATTCTATCTGCTTAAGGGGGCCTATACACCCAAAATACTCTATTCCCAAGACCCTTGAGAGCCACGCCTGGTTTTCAGGATCCATTTAAATTCCTCCAACGATATGATCAACTCTTAGTAGGGTCCAAGGACCCAAATAAAAGGGTTTTAGGGCCCAAATACTATAGTATTAATGGTATTTGGGCCCTAAAACCCTATTATTTGGGTCCTTGGACCCTTCAGGGAATGGGTTTAGGGTTTACGGCCTATCCGCATATGAGCTACGGTCAATACAAGGCGTAGTAGGCTTACCAATGGACCACTAAGGGTGGACATAGGGGTCCATTGAAGGTAGTTTAGTATAGTCCCTAACAGATTCCCCGATAGCAGGGAAACCGTGTCCATGAGTTAAGTATTTTTGAAATATTGACTGTAGCTCATATCATCTTTTATAGCCCCTACACCTCTAACCCTGGGTCTCCTAATGCAAGGTGGAACTCCTTGTAGCCCTTCTTTATAAAGGAGAGTAAGCTCTATGGGCCCCTAGACCCCTAAATCCCTAAATCCTCAATTCCCGAACCTGAACCTCTACAGCACGCCCTGAATCCTGAACCCCTAAACCCTAATCCCGAAACCCAAGATCCTAAACTCTAAGCCTCTACACCCTTTACCTTAATCCCTTAACCTGGGGTTGAGGATGCAGCGTTGACAAACCCATGGGTGACCGGCATAAGCTCAGCCCTCAGCTGAGGGGCTTTAGGGTTTCGGATTCAGGGTTCAGGTCTAGGGCTTAAGGTTGCGTACTGGGAGGTTTTGGGTTTCGAGTTTAGGGTGAGGACTTTTTTATTTAAAAAAAAGGTTCATCAGGTGGATCACTAGAATTCGTATAGGGCTGTGTATATGGCTGACCCTCTAAGATGTGTTTAGGGTCTGGTATTGAGGATTTGATGTGTGTTTTTTCGGGCTTACTCTGCAGGCTCTAGGCTTCAGGATCGGGGTTCGAGGCACAGACTCTTTGCTTTTCCAAAGCAATAGGGAGTCCCCAACGCCGCCCTGAACCCTCAACAGGTGTTGTTCTCAAAATTATGGGTTTTTTGGTGATAGATTGTACTACGGCACCTAATATTTAGGGGTACCACAATGGGACCTGAATTTTTAGGAACTACAAGCATACAACCTCAAAGCCTGGATCGCTCAAATGTCCAGCCTGGCCCTGAGCTTGAGGCTCCTCCTTGGCGAGTCCAGGGGGATAGGGTTTAGGGTTCAGGGTTCTTCTTGGCGAGTCATGTCAGGGGGGGTAAGCTTAGTAGTGGAGATAACTGGGGTAATTACATGGGTTGGGGTTTCAAGTGTATGTACAAAGTCCCCCTGACCATAAACTCTAAACCCCCCTCCGAAATAGACCCTGGCCGCTGCGAGGTTGGGAGACATTCCAGAACAATTGGTTGCCCCACTACGATGACAAGACGAACTTCGGAGTTCTGGCCTTGGAACCCTTCTTATTATTATTTGTAGTCTTATAATATTAACTTTATTATCATTAGTATTATTAGTGTTGCTATTATTGTTAACATTATGTCATATTATCATTGTATAATCTATCCTTCTGAAATATTATGACTATTATCCAGTCGTTACATAGTTTTTCTACTTTTCCTATAGAGCCCAAACCCCGGGCCCCTAATAAGAAGCTTCGAGGGCTTAGAGTTTAGGCTCTAGGGTTGAGGAGGAATCCTCCCCATCCCAAGCACAATGTATTGCAAATTTGATATGGTGTCATTTTATCCTTGGTACTATATAGAGAATATGTATCATGAAGGGCCTTTTATCATGGGAGGGTATTACTGATTTCCAAATTTTCCCAAACTGGATGAACGATAGGAAAGAGGGAAGATCACAGTATGTTCTCCATTCAACCCTATACCTTAAACCCTAAACGTCTATTTGCCTGGTGGAGCATCTGACTTGGCGGGTGTCGACGGTTCTTGTTTTGTTGCAGGGCCCTGTTTGGGCTTCCATTTGTGTTGAAAGTAAACCCCATGTTTATCTTACAATCAAACCGGGGCTTCAGCTCAAAGAAGCTTCCACCTAAATTCTAAGCCCTACGGTTTGAAGTTGCCAGTTTGCGGCGTAAGGGTTTGGGGATTTACAGCTGGGGGACACAATGAATACTGTGAAGCAGCAGAAATCTTCTGAAGCACATTGTGCTGCTGATGTAGGCGAGCGCCTATAGTTTAAAGGCAGTTAGGCTCAAGAGGGTTCGGGAGCAGGACGCTTCTGAATTTGAAGCTCGTGGAGCCTAGAGTAGGTTCTGAGTGCTGTGGGGGCGTGAGGAGCCCTCTCTGAAGCCCTGCACGCCAGAATCAAGGCACCATGTCTTAGAGAGTTGTTCTCAGAGCCATGAAAACAATTTGCCTCTTCTGCTTGAGAACCCTCTAAACCCTAGCCCCCACGCAAGGTAGGCCCCTCAGGCACTCTCAAGCGCGTAGTGTTGGGATTCCTGAGCTAGAGCTTCAAGAAGTGCGCAGCAGGGTGAAGGCATTGAATTTGTTGTGATTAGCTATCCTGGAGTGGTTGGCCATAGTCTTGCTGGTTGTTAGTACCTAGGCAGGTAGAGCACTCTCCATGAACAGTAGCTTGCGTAATCTCCTTGCTCGCTATCTTTTAGGAATACCTCTAAACGGGAGTGCTAAATCCTAACCCCTACACCTTAAACCCTAAACCCTAAAGTACCCTAAACCCTAAACCTTAAACCCTAAACCCTCATCTAGCCTAGACCCTAAACCTTTAACACTAAAACCTAAACCCCAAACCCTGCTATAGGCATCCCTGCCTCCATTCCCCAGTAATAACCAGCAAGTGAGGTTGTGCTCAGCGTCTTCTTTCCCTGCTTTACCGGCATCCTTTCCGGCGCGAACCGAGCTGATATCCTCCAGGACATGGCGACTGAGAAGCTTGGGATCTAAGCCCGCAAGTGTCGCCGACTGTCGGCTCTAAAGCCTATAAATGAGCCTTAAGGTGGGTTATATAGGGGATTATATAGGGGACTACTATAGGGGATATTAAGGGGGATACTAGGAGTTTAGACTATAGCTCAAATGGTATCACTTTGGGCGTTAAAGTCTGTACGCGGCACTTACTTGGGGCCCTCAATTAAAAAACAACACTTACCTACTTCCGGCTACTTGGATCCCTCAAGGGCTTGAGTGGAGGGCTTGCGGGAGCTCAGAAGGTTTGATGAAGGCAGGTGGATCAAAGGGGTTTAGGGTTGGGATACTGTGTATAATGAGTTATATAGAAGTATATAAGCATAATGGAAAAGAAAATGGAAACTACTATAGTGTATTGGGGTAATATTGGGGCATGTACTTTGAGGTTCATGGGAAATAGTATCTAATTATAACTGGGCTTATAACCCTACTTATTATTGGGGTAACCCCTTTAAGGTTATTTAGGGGGGTTATAAGCAGGGTTATAAGCCCAGTTATAAGTAGTTACCAAGTCCCATGAACCTCCAAGTAGGTAGACTCCATTATGTCAGAGCTTATTTCCTATGCCTTACATTCCGTAAACCCTAAACCCTGTTCCCCATTTTTTTACTTTACCAAGGCTTGTGAGGTTCTAGGCTTATTTGTTTACGCGCTGTGGCGCTTGACGCTTGTCTTTGGAGGGTCAGGCGGACTTAGTAAGTAGCTTAATTAACCTTATACGGCTCATATCCGAAACCCTCAACCCCTGTATAAGGGTTGTAAGTAAAGTATACTCACTAAGTCCCACTGACCCTCCGTGGGCCGTAAAACTGATCAATCAGGGGGGGGGGGCATAAATTTGACAACCCACCACGTGGACAGGTAAACCCTAAACTCAGACTCTAAAAAGCTTGCCCAACAGTTGTGACATCCTCGAGCTACGATTGAGAGGATTCTCTTGTTCATGTGCGTGGTTTTGAAATTCAACCTGATCCCCACTATCAGAATAAGCGCGCACATCCTACAGCCAACACAAGAAAACCCTAGGCCCGGAACAATAAACACTGAAGCCTTTTTTTTCTCTTTTCGGATTTCCTTCCAAAGAACCTAGTCACGGTGTGCACTTAGCAGGCATCAGGTCATATTCCTGCTGACATGAAGTTCCACTGAACAGGAAGTGTGGTCATTGTCCATCTTCATTATCGTATAACCCTAAAGAATAACAAGACTAACCTTCTAATTATAGGTCTAGGGTGATTACAGGGGAATCTTGGTATGCCCAGACCGCCAATAATTAGCACCGCGTTGAAGTCATATGACTTGCTTGCATTAGTAGGGTATATTAGGGTTATGCCAGTAACATAAGAACCCATGTCCACTTGGAAGGTTGGGGTACAAGTGACTGCCAACTCCCATATAACCGCATTTTCAGTTTTAGGGTTTAGGGGTTTAGGGTATTCTTCGGCTTGGTGCCCTAGACCCTAAAACCTTCTAAGCCATATTTACCTTTGCGCATGGTGTAGCGGCCAGGACCCGCCAAAGAACATCAAGGACCGACAGTCTGGGTTGCTGTTAAGGAACTTAAATTAGGTTACTATATTGGGGAAACCCTATTATTTACTATATATACCCATTATGGTAACTGAAATTAAGTTCCTTAACAGCAACCCGGCCGAGAGCTCTGTGCTTCGCTGCGTAATTTCTACGCGGTCTAGCGTTCAGGGTTTCCTGAGCAACCAGATCACCCGCAGCCCGGAAGAATACATATTCTCAATATAGTACGGTATATATCACGGGAGTATGCTAGGAGGACCTCTTATCCTGTAACAGTGGTATAATAGGAGTATAGGAGGACCCGAATATAATCCTAATTATCCCTTGTAGTCACTATTACTGGGTGTGGGGTCCACCTAAGGAAAATGTACTTGTACAGGAAAATGGACCCTAAATCCTAAATCACAACTCCCTAAAGCCAAAAGCCTGTATAAACCCAAAACCTGCATACACAGAGCCTAAACACTACCATCCTGCGAGCTGACGCGCACCCCCAACCATTAAACAATGAAGCAGAGAGTCCTTGGGACTTAGCTTGGACCTTAGACCCTTAACCCCTTTGGGATTCCCTTATATTCCCTAAACCCTAAACCCTAAACCCTAAACCCCCATTATAGGTACCTGGGTTGACCCTTAGTAGGGGTCCTAAGTGCCACGTAGGGGAAAAATCAAAGCAGCGGGCCTCTGAGGCCTTTTGTGGTCCAACGTGTGCTTCATAGGGTTTAGGGTTTAGGGTTTAGGGTTTAGGCTTCATACATTTCATGTGAGTCCGGGACATACGTGTATAACGGGGTATATAGAATTATATAGGGATGGTGGAAAAGAAAATGGAAACTGCTATAGTGTATTGGGGTAATATTGGGGTACATACTTGGAGGTTCATGGGATATAGTAATTCTTTATAACTGGGCTTATAACCCTACTTATAGTTGGGGTAACCCCTCTCAGGCCATTTAGGGGGTGAGAAGTAGGGTTATAAGCCCAGTTATAAGTAGGTACTATTTCCCACGAACCCTATTATGGTCCCTTTTTGGATCCCTATTACAGTACGGCACCGAATATTTATGGTACCCCAAAAGAGACCATAACTTGGACAACCACCCATGTAGGTTTTGGTAGGTTGCCTCTCAGACTCCAAGCACTTTTTTTGCCTCTGTCGGAGACTCACGAGCTCTGCCTCCGACCCTTGCTTAGCCCTAAACCCTAAATCTTACACCCTAAATCTTCAACCCTAAGTCCTCAACGCTAAGCCCTCCTAAACCCTAAACTTAGGCGTTACAGGGTGATGTGGGTAAATGGCAGACCAAGGGTTCAAAAGGAGGCGCGAACACAAATACAGGAGTTTCTCAAAAGGGGGGCGGGCCCTATAGTGACGCTAGGAATAAAGGGTATGGGAAGGGGACTGGGGGGCTCTTTATTGGAGAGTTTTATAGAGACTTTATATTGAGAAATTCTCACGTAGTTTAAAGACAGTTAGGAATGACAATACGCACCGGCCAGGATAAGTCACCCTCAGGTTGGCCTTGCCTAGTCTGGGTTGCTGTTGAGGAACTTATCTTAGTCTACCATCATGGGCATAACGGGCATTAATATGGCTTCCCCAATATATAGTAACGTAATCTAAGTTCCTTAACAAAAGCCCAGTAGTTCTGTTCTTTCTTGCATCTTGTGCATGTACAAGGCTCTGGATTTCAGAAAACACCGTTCTTGTAAGAACTTGGTGGCAAAGTCGTCGGTGACGCCGAAGTCTGCGTGCTAATGCTAGGGCTGTGAGGTCATACGTACCAGCAGCCCTCATATGATCACGCCAGAGGGATGCAGAGAGCGGTCACGAGTCTCTGGCAAACTGCCCCAGAGCACTCACAAGCTTCCAGCAAGAGTTCACCCATCCACGGGCCACAGAAGGTTTGAAACTGCAAGAGACAGAGCCTGAAGCTCTGACCTGAAGCTTACTCGGATGGATGCGGTGTTCCCCAAAATGGGTCAAGTTGTTTAAAACCTTCCAGCGTGCGAATGCTAGGATTGTGGTTGTTCCTTTACAGCCACAGTCCTCATATGAGCACGCAAGAAAAATTCTGAAGCTGTCTCGAGTGTTCAGCGGCTCACGCCAGAGCACTCGCAAGCTTCCAGCAACAGCTCACTCCATTTTGCAGGAGTCGTACTCTGTGGCTTTGGGGACCCCGCTTCTTGCACGCGCACACACACACACGCACCTACATGGAAAAGCAGAGCAGGGACATCAAAATTGACACGTGCTTGTAGGCTGGATTCAGAACACTATGCCAAAGCACCTCGTTTGTCTAACTAGAATGCACTACGTTCGCACACTCAGCTTTTCCACTTTACCTCGACGCTTATGCTTACTTGTAGGGGTACAAACCTTGCCGTCGAGTATCTGCTATGAATAACAATAGGTACGTTGAAGCAACATGGGTACGTTGAGCAAGCGGTAATGTAAAGCCCTGAACGATTACTAACATTCTGATCCGAGCTTCTCTGCATAAATGTTGTATGTATATATATATATGGTACCTTAAATAGACCTAAAAAATGTAGGCTCTATGGCAAACAAAATCACTGTCTCTTCTTGGGTACCTTTGCATTATACCGGCAACCCCAAAGGGGCCACAAGTCTAACCATGCCCCGTATAAGCAATACTTGAGAGTTTTAGCTTCCCGGCATCCTGACGAAACTCCGGAACAAGGCCTCCCACTACAAGGATGCCAGGCAGAGAGTCATGGATTTTCAGAATAAACCCTAGGGATCCATGTATACAAATAATCCCTACATTGGGCCCCAAATTCTGTAAATATTACCTACATTGGGCTAGGGAAAGGGTTGAAAGTTTCACGTCCGTGCTGCGAAACAGTTGAGAAACATCCTTAGGTTCTGACGCGAAACTCAGCCTGGCGCCTTGCTCCAAAGCTACTGGGATCTGCCATGGGCCCCGTTTTGCTGGGTCACAGGTGCCTTACAGAAACACGGTAGACAAACAGAGGCCGCTGTTTACTCCTAGGCTACTGGGGATCCTGCACCATGAGCTACTTTTTGGGGCTCCTTGCAATAAAGCTGCAGTAAGAAAACACCAAAAGTATGTAAACAACTTGTCTTTTTTTTGCTGGTTTAGTGATTTTGAATTATTTTTCTACCTACTTTTGGGGTTCAGGTNNNCCCCCCCCCCCCCCCCATCCCCACCGCCCCCCTTCCCCTATCCTACCCTCAAGGGGCAACATAGGCGGGAGGGGGGGCCCATGACCATGCAGCCTTGGATTTCCGTTTTTGGAGTTGAGTGATTGTAAGCTCCTGGCAAGTCTGAATAAGGTCAGCAAATGGTATCAGGGTTACTTGAGACCATGCGAAGTCAAAGAGTAAGCGATCTCCTTTGACCTTTCTCTCAAATCCAGCAACACCGAGGACGGCATGATCTGGCTTTTTGCTCCGGCAAGCGGCAAGTTTGCAGGCTTCTAGCATTTGTGCGAATTTCCTTTGTACAATGAGATGTCTGAACGAAGGGCTTTAAATGTTGATTCAAAGTAGTACCGGCTGGCGAGAACTACAGCTGGGCTACCCAGCTCCAAACCTTCCAGCGTGCGAATGCTAG